>JAXBDA010000148.1:0-112886 GCA_036023075.1 Gaultheria prostrata | reverse complement strand
AATAAGAGAGGAGAGGGGTATTTATAGAGAGAGAGAGTGGGAGGGAAAAGGAATTTGATCTTTGAAATGGACTTGATGTGTGATTTAGGGGGTTTGTGGTCCAGGAGGAGCGTCTAAGGAACCAATGGGGGCTTTTAAAAACCAGCTAGGAGTTCTGCAGAAAAGCTGCCTGGAAGGAGGTTGGGCTCCCAAGGTGAGGTTGGGCGCCTAGGGTGTGTTCTGTAGAATTTTGGCCAAACTTCGCGGGGCTACCCCGGGTGCTACCGAACTCCGATTTAGGTGTGGTTTGAAGCGTTGGAAAGGTGGTTGAGTCTACTTTCTAACCCAAGTGGTCTCAATGCCAAATGATTTGTACATCCAAGTATGTGACCATTTTACCCTCAAGGGGTCTCGAAAACGGGCCACTTTACCAAAACGTGCATATCTCCCTCTTTTCAAAATGGATTGGGACGTAGTATATATCGATAAAGAGGGTTTTGAATGTACTAAAAGACGATGTAGGCTTTGGTTTATTTTGAGGGGGCTTTTGATGGGTTTTGGTGGGTGTTTGAAGGGTTTGTCACGTTCAAGCCTTGTTCCGGTCCTCAAGGTAAACATCATTGGTCCTTTCATCATCGGGAATGCTTGCATGTATCTCAGGTTCAAAATCGGGGTGTCTACACCATGCCCAGTTATACTGGTAATAATAATACTCTGTGTTTCACTGGCCACGTTCACTACTAATAATCCTTGCTTCACGGGCCACGTTCGCTCATGCCCAGCTATGCTGGTAATAATAATAGTTCGTGTTCACGGGCCACGTTCACCCATGCCCAGCTATGCTGGTAATAATAATAACCAACATTAACAAACGCACGCTATTCCTTCCAAATAATAGAGTTTATACGTTCTTTCTTGTAGCATATCCAAACATTACTCACACACCCTCCTTTAACATATAACACCTTGTCTTTTGTCAAGTAACCACATACCCTCTCATTCTCTCAATTCATTAAGTGCTCTTCCGTTTCATTCAAAAACCTCTATGTGTGCCAAACGTATCTTTCCATAAAGTATCGCACAAAAATTCGTAACCGTTGTGTCCAAGCGTCCCACAAGTGTCCATGTATATATCCCTCACGTGTCCAAGTATTTCACAAGTGTCCATTGTACAATATAATGTTTCGCATATAATCACAAGGATATCCATGGTATCCATATAACTCCTAAATACCATCATTATAGTTCTCTAATGACTCAACAAAAGATCCAAAGTGAAGGTTAAGCTCCCCACAATTGGTCGTAAAATCGAAATGCATCACAACTTGAAAATCGGAATGAAGTTTAACAACCAGGCTATCGTAAACTGGCTATAATTTTTTTATTGGTTCAGAGTTTGATCTCGATACCACCACCATTAAAAGGAAAACTTTCAGTATGTCAATAATGATATAAAATTTGCCCTATTCGGACTCTAGATGACCAACATTTGCTTGTTCGAAGTTACACAAAAAGAAACCCGAAGTTGAAGTTTCAACAGGTACACAAACTTCAAATCAAAAACTGCTATTTCCTAGAGGAAATTAAGGCCGAGCCTTACATAATTTTGAAGGTATACGAGTCTAGTTTCAGAATCAAAAGGTGGATCGTAATTTCAAGCTTCCTAAATAAAAACAATAGTCGTTTCTATAAGATGCGACAGTGTTGTCAGCACTGTGAATTTCCCTACCACAGTCCAGTAAAATATTTTTCATATTTTCTGTAATTTGAATTAAATTCTTAAAATTTTACACGATATAGTGGACACAAGAAAGAAACTATAGTAAAAATATCAAAAATTTACAAGCTTTCTAAGTACCTTAAATAATTTTTTGAAAGAAGGTTCGAGTAGGAATAGCAGCAGAAAAATTGGGTTTGGACATATTTCAACCAAACACAACGAATTTGGGGTTTCAACTTAGAAATTTATATCACAAACAACTAAATACACTTAGAGAGTAAGAGATTAACAATCAAATTCAAGAATATATAATCAAGTTAAGAATATAAGCTAACCATAATATAAAATAAAAAAAAACTTAGAGAACTAAAAGAAACCCCTCTCTCAAATGTGCTTGAGCTCCAAATCCAAGCTTGCTCAAAACCCCTAGATTCTTTCCACCAAAATTCACTGAAAAATACTTCCCCAAGCTTCTACACAAAAAACTCGAGCTTTAATGACGTGGATATGAAGTATTGAGTTTGGTTTTAAGTGGGTTTGTGTAGATTTTGAGTGTGGGTGTTGTGAGTAGTGGAAGGAAAATCAAGAGAGAAGAGAGGGAGAGAGAGCCGGCTGTGGGAAGGTGGAGGAAAATCCAAATTTTTTTCTCCCTCATGCACACTCCCACTTACCCTAATCAAACCACACATGCTATTCACCCCACACATTAACATCTAAAAATAATTTCACACTATTTCCCAACTTTATTTAAGTGTTTCAACTAAGTCCCAAACCAAATCATTTGTCATACATTAACCTCGTGCCTCAATGTATACATGCATGCGCATATAATTCTAAGTTATACTGAGAAAATTCTAAGTTATACTGAGAAAATATTTTCAAATTTTTGGGTCTTTACAAACCTTCACCCCTATATAAGGCCAACTCCGGCCTCACTCCTCTCCACACCAAAAACACTCTCACACAACCCTAAGACCACAACAAGAAAGAAGAGAAAGAGAGAAGGAAAGAATCCCATCAAATTTCTACAGAGAGAGAGTAAGGTTACTAAGTGGATTTTGTACCAAACGATCACCACACGCCAAACCAACATATACACACTGTCAACCACTCCCCTAGATCATAAATAGATCAACTTTTCGGACCAAATTGCACTGAGGAGCCACCTCCACCGTCGATGCCCATTTTTCGCCAAACATTGAGTTTTCGCTAAATCTCCATAGGAGAAGTAGCGTAGACTCTTATTCCTCTCTCCCTAAGTATATTTTAGTCCCTAGTTATTGTTTTCAATGTTTAAAGTTGGAGGAAATGAACTCACGCATCAAACCGAGCCCAAACAACCCAATACCTTGTTTTTCAGCACCTCTGGTCTGGACCAAACCTTGCGTAGTTCAGACCAACGACCAAAATTATGAAATATTGCTCTCAGGACCTCTGGTTCGGACCAGCCATACCTTAGTCCAGACCAACAAACTTGGTTGGTCCAAAATCCATTATTTGATGCTTTTATTGCACTTACACCCCTGAACTTATTACTTCTTGTGGTTTTGACTCCGAATCATGTTATTATTTCGCGATTGAACCCGATTTTGATTATTTTGATGAAATTGATTTAATTATGTATAATTTTAATAAAAAATATTTTCAAGAATTATTTACTAAGTATTAAAGTTTAAATTGACATTATAACTTAAAAAAACAAGGAATAATGTTACCAAAATTAAGGAAATTATACTATAAATGTTTTTATACTAAGGGACCCTATTATGAACATTAAGGTACCAAAATTCCCTCGACATAACAAATTACTACTTTAACCTTCTAGGGTTAAAATGCTCACACTATGATATTAATTATTTAAATTGGCTAATAAATGTTATAAGGGGCAGTTAAATAATCATCCTCTAACTACTTTGAAATTATGGTTTCATCCTGCACACTATTTGGACTTATGTTTTCATCCTGAAATTCAAATAAACCCTATATTGCCATTTATATATATAATCATGCGGTCCTACCATTTTCCGATCGAATTTTGATGATCCGAACCGTTCAATGTGTTTAAAACGCATTTTTAAGGATCCCCGCGAGGAATCACCAAAAAAAATAACCGGGAAGGGCTTCATCCGAGAAGGTTTTCACACAGGCCGTAGATAAAGTTCTATGAAAAAGTGCTCGGATGACGCCCTTCCCGGTCATTTTTTTTGTGATTCCTCGCGCGAACCCTTAGAAATGCGTTTTAAACACATTGAATGGTTCAGATCATCAAAATTCGATCGGCAAATGGTAGGTCCGCATATATATATGTGTGTGTGTGTGAAAACCTTCTCGGATGAAGCCCTTCCCGGTTATTTTTTTTTGGTGATTCCTCGCGGGGACCCTTAAAAATGCGTTTTAAACACATTGAACGGTTCGGATCATCAAAATTCGATTGGCAAATGGTAGGTCCGCATTTTAGCAAAATGAGGGATCCCTTATTAGATCCACTTCCCAACCAAACCACTAAAATCCGGACCCCGTCTGGACCTCATAGTTCCGGACTAAATCTCGACGATCCGAACCGCTCAATGTGTATAAAACGTGTTTTTAAGGTTCAACGCGAGGATTCATCAAAAAAAAAATCTGAAGGGGTTGATCGGAGCAGTTTTTGATAAAAATGCAAACACATCTAACGGTTCGGATAATCCAGAGTTGGTCCAGAAAGTGACAAACAAACATTTAAAATCCGGACGTCCGGATTGGAAGTAAATTCTATATATATGTATATATTAGATTTAAAGAATTAGGATGAATTTCAAATTTTAGGGGACCAACCCTGTAATTTAGGGATTTAGGAATAAACCCAATCCCAAATATACGGTAACTGCCTTTATCCCATTATAAAGCCTACAATCCCATTTCTACAATGGCAGAAATTGGGGACGACTTTTTGTGGATGAAATCTTCACCCGGGGGTCCCAAAAATACGTCCTAAAACTTCACTCCTCGCAGTCTCATCGCCGGCAACAATCCTCCCTCCCGACTAAATCGGCGTCGTCTCCTCGTCATACCAAATCTTCTGTCTCGCCTTCCCAAATCGAGATCCATCAACGTCCGCCGCTGGCACAACCCATTGCCAGTCACTCCTATCTTTCTCTCGGCCGGCGCAAATCATTGGTTTTTTTTTTCTTTTTTTATTTCAATATTGGTAGTGAATCTGTGACCTGTGGTGCTCTGTTGTTTTTTTTACCCATGTTGTGGATATACACTTTTTACCATGATCAAACTTTGGTGGGTTTCTTTTTTTTTTTTTACCATGATTATTGAAGGATGTTGCGGACATACAATTTCCACCATGATCAAACTTTGGTGGCCTATTTTTTTTTTCCATGATGGACATACAATATTCACCATGATAATTGGAGTATTGACTTTTAGAATGTATTTCACCATGAAAATATTTACCATGGTTACTGAAATACGAAGTGTTTAACCATGATCAAAATGACAGGAATCAAGTTCGTTTTCTAAAAGGATATTATATTTACCATGATTTTTTACTAGTTATAACAAGTTTCTCATTAAATTTAACCATGTTTCTTTTGTTTTTTTTTTCATGTTTGCTTTTTATTTTTTATCGGAATCTTAAGTGATGTTTTTTTTTTATCATACCTTCTATAAGAGAGCCGCTGCGCGGCTACATACTCCTTATCTATATAGGCCCGCGCAGCGGTTGTTTTGATATTTTTACCGTGATTCAAGTTCTTAATTTAACAATTATAATTGAAAGTATTGTATTGTATTGTGTTACCTGATGGAATTTAACATGGAAAATGGTTTCTTTTATTTTTTCCATGATTTATAGAGATATTCCTATTTTTCAATTTTACCATGGTAATTGTCCTTCATGTGAGCCGATTGATTTGGTTACAAAATCCATGAATTTCGGTACTCCTCTTTATGTGAGTTATATTTGGGAATAAAATCATTCCACTAAATTTTGAATCCCCTCATCATTTCAAAAATTCCTTTTTTTAGGCAACAACAATTATCTCCACTCATTTTGAAACCCCCAACAATCTCAATTAGTCCATGATTTTCGAAGTTCCCATATAGAATCCCTACAAATTCGGAAATATGTTATGTTATGTATTTATATATAACACAATGATATGTTTACCATAAACAAAATTACAAAACAATGATATGTTTTTTTCCATAAACACAATGATATGTTTTGGTATTTTTACCTTGTTTTGAGTTCTTTAATTATTCTATATTTATCATGTTATATATTTACCATGATTTTTGGCTACACGTAGGGCTTGGCCTTAATTTTCAATTGGGATTGCATCAGTTATATTACGAATGAAGTTATATCCACACAACCGTTAATTATGGGATTATGGGATGAAATCATCCTCACTAATTCAATATTTGGAACCACTTTAATTATAGTTACTGTCCAATATGTATTATGGGAATCAATCATGGCCCTTTATTTTGAAATTCCAAACTATTCCAGAGAATCCCCAATTTTTTGAAATCATCAAATCAGTTGTCTATAGAAATCAAATCATCCCCACTATTTTAAAATTCCCCATCATCAAATTATTAATTGAAATCCACCTTCTAATCAAATTCCCCTTAATTAGGAAACTATATCTACATATATTAATGGTGAAATTCCATAGAGACCCCCTCATCTATGCCTCCGGGACACGGAGACCCCCTAACATTTAAAAATGCCCAAACACACCCCCTCATCTACTTGAAATGAAAGACCCTAACTCCGTTAACGGAATGACGGAAATGACAATTCTACCCTTAATATACTTATTTTCGTACAATTGTAAACTCGCAAGATCCAACGATTTGAGCTCCGATAAATTGCCCTCGAGAAAAACTGTCGAATTTCATTAAATCGGTCAGGTTTCCAACCCAATTGGGAATTTTCTAGTCAACTTGTTACAGTAAATCTCAACCGGAATCTCACGGGAGATAAAATTACCTGTCAGCTCAAGATTTATCAGCTCCGTTAAGTTCCCAATTCCTTTCGGAATCTGTCCTTCAATGCTACAACTCGATAAGTAAAGCCAATTCAACTAAACAAGCTCCACCACCACTTCTGGAAACAGGGTTTTATCAAATTGATTATCTCCGAGGCTTAATACAACAAGACCAATCATATTTCGTAACGAATCGAACGGAAAAGTACCAATCCCAGATGACCCACTGTTATTCGAGTAAAGATAATTTAATTTTTTTGGAGGGGAAATATCTGGAAAATAACCGGAGAAGAAGTTGTTACCGAGGTCTAAGTACTGTAACTTAACGAAATTTGTCAATCTTCGGTGTTTGGACCGTGGAGTGAGTTATGACCGAGTGAGAGTTTTTTGAGGGATTTTAATTGCAGATCGATTTGAAGGGGATGGAGCCAGTGAGGGGTGGGTTGGAGCCATCTGCTATCTTCGCCGGAGATGCGGTTGCCGGAATGGGGAGGGAGTCGTCGGAGTTGGAGGGGTATCGACTGTTGTGAGGGTAGAGAGTGGGAGAACGGTGGATAGGGGAGATGGGAGAGGGAGTAGATGACTTGGGAGAGAGAAAGAGAGCAATTGGTGTTTGGTAAATATTGAAAAATAAGGGTATTTTTGTCCAACCCGTAACATTTGTCTCTCATATTTAACGGTCTTCTAACTGAACGGGTCAACCTGGGTAATGTTTATAGATGAGGGGGTGTGTTTGGACATTTTTAAACGTTAGGGGGTCTCCCTGTCCCAGAGGCATAGATGAGGGGGTCTTAGTGGAATTTCACCTATATTAATAAGTAATAATAGAAAGGGTACAAAAGGTATTTCACACATAAAAAGGATGAAAACATAACGATTCAAAATGACAAAGATGAAAACTTACGGGGTGCTTAAAAAATGGATGATTATTTAATTACCTCATTTTATAAATTATCAAAACATTCAGAAATTAAATAATTTTATTTAGAATAAATCCCGCCCTGTCAAAATTACCGAAATACCCATTTTTACCAAAGCACCCTTAGACTTTGAAAATTACCTAATGACCTTTAGACTCAACATACTACCACGTTAGGACTATATTTCTACAATATTATATATTTTTTATAAATTACATTGTTACCCTTAAAATATTTTATTGTTGTACCCTATACGCATTGTGTTTTACCACTACACTATCGTTATCACTTTGCTCTATTATTCAATTGTGATATTGTGAATGATAGAATGGACAACTAGGTTCCCGGAGTTGGATTACGTATTGCTTAGACATTGCTAAGTAAAAAGATATTGAAAATGAATTGAGATTGAGAAACGGGAGGTTATCCCAAGAATTGATGGATATACTCCAGTGGGTTCGGATAGTCCCTCGTGGGCCTAGGGTTTGGTTAGTCCTTGGGGAATTCATCCTTGCAAAGGTTGATGAACCTTCTTAAGTAAATACCTTAGACCGTTTATCGATGCTCCGGGTTATGCAAGGAGGGAGTTGAATCACGGACAATCGTAATATTGGTGGTTAAAATGGGAGGACGTTCTTTAGGTTAAGAGCGTAGATGAAATATAAGTTAAAGGCTAGATAATAAAATCAATTACTTGCTTCCATTTTTGTACTGCTTTTCAATCCTATATATGTTCTACGCTTAGCTGTAATGTAAGGATCAGTGGGCACAAGAGTTAGCCATTGGGTGATTAATCACTCATGGTGCTATTTTGGATCTGACATATTACGTCAGGTACCGAGGAAGAAGGAGGGGAGCTAGTTTACCAGCAAAAATGCCAGGATGATGATGAGATCTGAACATGAATAACAAGAAGACCCCCTTTATTTATTTATTTTGAATTGAATAAATGTAATTTTAAATTGAGACAAGAATATTGATTCTGTAATTGACTTATGATTTAATTCCGCTGCTTATTATAATAAATCTTTTTAAATAAATCTTTTTATTATCAAATAATGTCACCGAAATTTGGGGCGTCACATTACTTGCAATTGGAGAGAGAGAGAGAGAGAGAGAGAGTGTGTGTGTGTGTGTGTTTTCTGCTGGTGAACTAGTGGGTTTCCGAATAGACAAAAACATTTTACATTGAAACAAAGAGCCCTAGTGTCATCCATCATCTGATTTCGAGTGGAGGTCTTGTATTCTACTATGTAGTACGATTTTCCTCAATTAGGCGTCCTAAGATTTCAAAAACGTCTCTTAATTTGGTAATGTATCTCATTATGTACAATTTTTCTTTGAACTTGTTTACCATGTACTAAAATAGAAGGGGGCCTTAAAATTTGCAGATTTTTGGGAGGGCCTTAACCGATAGATTTTATTCTGGAATCTATTTATCCTAAAAATTATTTGGACGTATTGAACTTGTTTATCGATAAATGGGATCTAATTTAGCGCGACGATACATTTTGTCTAAGAATATATAAATGCAGTCTGGAATCACATCTGTCAATACCCGACATGTTGGTATGGTTAATTTTCTCTATGAGATCTAAAAATTGAAGGATTATGATAATCTTCGTGGGTCTAGAAAGATCCCATAAAAGCCTCGACCCAAAGGTGGAAGAGGGACAGCACCACGTCCGATTGCTAAAAATAAAATTGAACACAATTTTAGTAACTTGCTTATTAATTATTGGACATGGGGATTGGGGTGAGCAAGTATAAATGTGTGATGTACAGTGTTTCGAACCGTTCAAAGGAGGTTGACGTTCTGATAAGGTATCAGAGGATGTGCTATATAGCTAAGGCTTGATATCTGATAACCTATCAAGAGATGTGCTATACAGCTATAGCTGCTGTTGCTGAGAAAATCTATGGTTTAGAGTTGGTTTGAATTTGCTTAGTTAAGCAGTGCGAAAATCTTTTTGTTTTGTTGATGTGATCAACTTAATTGTTTGTTAGAGAAAATCAAGAATCAGGGTAAGCAAATAACCACACGGTTAATCTACTAGGCTAATTGTACAGGCTTAAGAGTTTATTACCAGTGGGCGTAGAAAAATGGTTCAAAATTACATCAAACCTAGACACATAATAAACCGTAGCTAGTGTCCGCCAATTCAACATCTGGAAGATCACTTGTCAAAAAATTCCTCAATCAATTCATGTGTTTTTAGCAACTACGATAGGAATGGTTCAAAATTGCATGGTGATCACGATTAACATGCCTTACTACAATTGAAGATGAAGAACTGTGATTTGTGGTAATTGATGATGAGCATTCAATTAATCTCAGCCATTTGGTTACCTTTTAATTTTAGAGAGGTTGACTGGCTGTGAATTTACTGGTTATTAGGTAGAGATAGCAGTACTATATGTGCTTGCTTTTGTTTCATTGGCTTGGATGGATTAAATTCTGGGTTTGGAGGAATAATGTAAGTTATGGTGGTGGCTGTGTGTGCAGTTGATTAATTAATTTAGAGAACTGGCTGATTGTGTGCAGATGCATTTTTGGGATGCATTTGTAAAAAATGACTCGCTAAAATTAAAGAAAGAAAAAAATAATTTCAGCAACGCAAATACTAGAGAATATTCTATTATATACTACTACGATGATTCATCTAGCTCATCCATCCATTCTCTGCTCATTCATTTGTGATTGCAGCATTGCTTCCATTCTCGATGGACAAATCAACAAATTCCCCCCTTCTAAAAATTAAAAAAAAAAAAAGAAAAGAAAAAGAAAAACCAAACAAATGAATGAACTCTGTACGAAGATTGTTAAGCTGGCTCGGATAATAAGTACTCCACTAATTTCTATATATGAATTTGGGAATGAAGTTTTGTTTATTGAAGCAACAAGGGTTTTTTGTGTTATTTTCCTTTAGATTTTGAGAATAAGCGAAAGTTTCAGCGCAAGGTATTCAACTCTCATGCCTTCTTCCGTATTGGTCTTCAGATTGTTTGGAAACAAGAACTAATGCCCAAATTATGAGGGAGTACATTGGTACAAGCACTGTCGCGTATGGAAATCACATGATAAATACCAACGTAGGATGCCAAAATCAATTACAAAGTTCTTAACCGCAATGTGTCTTGTATGAAAACCAGTTATTTGTAATAGCAAGATATCTTGCTACCATTTTTGCCAACTTGAACTGTCTTAGTTCATTTTGCTGAAAATTAGAGTTCCGCCATCAACCAGATATAACATTTTTTTTTTTAATCTTTGTTGGTTATGAACAACTTTAAGCATATACCTCAAGCCAAAAAAGGCTTGAGCACCCAAATTAATGCACAAGATTGTCATAAAGTCTCTCATAAGAAAACGACATGGAATCTACAAAGGATGCCTGTAGAGAAACATAGAATGCAGTCGTCTTTGACAGAATATAAGCAAAAATATTTAGGTACAAGCGAGGCATAACGATGTTGAAACATAAGGTTAACTGGTGTCATATCTCGTATGTCATTCCAACCCTGAGAAGCTTGCTCTGTGGTATTCCCATGACATTCTCCCCTTGTCTAAAGTTCTTCCTCATAAAATTGTAGGCATAGTTGACAACAATCTTCTTCAAGAGGGATGAATTCTGTTTCGTTCTCACTTCTGTTTCTCCAAGGAGGTGTACAATGCCATTTTCCATTTCTTTTTGCACAAACTGCATCTCCTCTTCAGGCCCCTGGATAGGTACTGATATGATTCGGCTGGAAGAATTTGCTGACTTAGCAGCAGCTGCCAGGTTAAAGGACTGGATATCTCCTGATGATACGCAGGATGAGTACTGCTGTTGCAGTGATTCCACTGGCTCGGTCAGTTGTCCAGGGAGCCCTCCTGCTTCGCCAATCAAGTGTTCCTGCCTAATGAACTCTTTCAAATGATTAACCAACAATCGTTCAAACTCTTTGGGTTCCTCGGTTATGTCGTTATATCCATATCTAACCACACAACGAAACATGCGGTATTCTCTTGGTTCCACCTGTCGGAACAAAAATCTCTCCTCCATTGCAACTTTACTGATGGGAATGGGCTTCAAAGAGACAAACACTAGAACTGAATGGATAGAGGGTATGTTGGCGATGAAGTGAGAGAATATCGGAGGAATGCCCTGAACGAGCTCTGAATAGAGAAGTCCGATTCCTGGAATCCTGTTGATGTTCGGGTTGAGGGACAAGTCTCGAATGAATTCACTGGAAACCTTGTTCTTGAGCTCAAACATATACCTTTGTTTGTGTACGTAATGCCATGTCCCCATTATCATCATTAGAACAACTGAAAAGGTTAAGGGTAGAAAACCACCGTCAATGAATTTGGAAAGGACTGCTGACAGGTAAAGGCCCTCGATTGAAATAAACACCACAAAGAAGAGAGCAATCCACCCTATTCTTGTCTTCCATATAAGCAGCATGATAAGAGTCACCATGCATGTGGTGATGAGCATCACAGCAACCACAGCGATTCCTGCAACAACAACGGTTCAGTTACAGTACTTGTTTTTTTTGTTGTAATAGAAACGTAATTTCAAAAGTAAAAAAGGAATTTTTTTTTTTTAACATGTGTAGAAGTTTCCAAGCATACCATATGCATTTCCAATCTTATCAGTGGTCTTGAAGCCTAGAGTGACAATAACACAAGCAAGCATAAGAATGTAGTTGATCTCTGGTATGTAAACCTGGCCCTCATGCTTCGCAGAAGTATGAACAACTTTAACCCTGGGAAAACAACCTAGACTCAAGGATTGGGTGACAATTGCAAATGCTCCTGATATCATTGCTTGGCTAGCAATAATGGCTGCAGCAACAGCCACAACAAAAGTTGGCCAGTACAGTGGACCTGAAAACCAGTAGCAGCTAACATAAAATCATAAGATAGAAAATGGAACTACTGATAGTGCTGCGGCAAGATCCTCTTACATGGGCATTCCTCGTGGGATTTTAAATTACAGAGCTCGTATAAATCATCTTTGCACAAAATCTCATTGATCGGCTATCGTTATCCATTTGAATGACTCATATTTGTCGTGAGAGAAATGTACTGAACTCTGTCCAACCTCCACAAAATAAATCTGATTCGAACTAACCGTTATTTATATCTAATTGACATTATTTTTTGCATGGATAATTTACAAATTATGCCTTATTCATCACATGGAAATCACAGAAGAGATCTTCCCATGGGAGGATTCTGATTCAGTAGTGTTTAAATGCTTGACAGTTAGTAACATTACCTGGTATGGAGTCATAGAAAGTGTTACGCACATTATCTGGAAATTTGGCAAGGTAGGCAGCTTGTCCGATATACGCAGCTAGCAATGCAGGAAACACGACTCCAGTGAAGCTAATCTGCACCCAGTAAAAGTAGTTAAGGACAGGGCTATGTTCTGCAACTTCCCTCCTAAGTTATTTTTTTTTATAACAGGTGTCCGGGCGAGCATTTGCGCATCTCGACTAATCCTGCGAGACCAATCCCACTTTCCACTAGCAGGGCCCCAATTAAAGCCAGAGCAAAGCTTTGTTTGGACTTCCCTCCTAAGTTATTGGTGTCCTGGTTTTCTGATAACATATTCTATTACTTTTCCTGAAATTGGAGATTATCCATGTTAATTTTTTCTTTTTTGCAAATGACCGAATGCTTATAAGTTGCAAACTTCCTCCAATATGGTTAGTTATGGCTATGAAATCCTCTTCTGCTGGACTGGCAAGAAAAGAAAATACTCCCAAGAGTTGCGAAATTCATCCCTTCGACATTTTTTCCTTCTTGCTACTTCATTGAACTTTGGCTCGGTATGTCTTGGCGTAAAGATTTTTACTATTTTGTCAACTATATTTTACATACATTATGTTATTTGAGTGGAGAAAATCTAGTTAGTAAAATATTGAAGTGAATAAGCTAAAAAAAAACAATTTACTTTCAAAAGGCTAAATAGTCATTTTGTATATTCTAGAAGTTTTGGCTGTAAATCATTGACTTTTTTTAGTATTTCTAGAACTCATTGTTTTTATTAGCCTTGGCCTTGAGTCAAGATGGATGCAAAGAAGTGATAAAAAACAAAGAGAGACATACTATAGTAATTTCAAGGGCCAACAAGGTGAAAATTGTGTTGTGTTTCTCATACTATGTTGGATGCAAAATCATAGCAATGGAACCCATATATTTGGATGAGGAAACAAATAAGTATAATGTCCAAGGAAATAAGCACACACATGATTTATACAGGGATCACAGTTGACAACTTGATATGCATATTTAAACCATATCTAAAATAGCTATCTAACATTAACTGCAAAGGCACTGCAATAATAGCTAAATCTTACCTGAATTGCACGGACACTGAAATGCCCAAGATCGGCAAACATGGCTTCTGTCCCTGTTTTACGGATAAGAAAGATGCAATTTAATTACTCAATTACCCAATCCTGCTGAAGACAAGATGGAAAATTAACCCCCAAGATTATGGAAAGGCATCCACTCTCACTCACTCACTCAAGGCTCACCTGTAGTACACAAAAAAACTCCACCAAGTGACTTCCATGCTTTCTTGCCATTTCTTTTGAAGTAATCTACTATGTACTTTGGATTAAAAGCACGTAATACACCCACATCGTGTTTGAAAATGTTATAGACTCCAATGCCACTAATGAGTAGAAACCACAAGATGATAATTGGAGCAAACGAGTAGCCCACTTTGTCGGTGCCAAATCGTTGAACAGAAAACAACATGATCAAAATTAGGATTGAAATTCCCACAATAGCATCTGCAAAATAAAAATAAAAAGAGATTTCCATTGGACATGATTAATAAACAAAACACTCAAGAGGAATTACTCTTTCATCCTAGTTTGTTGGTTCTGTTTTACGAAACATTAACTTTTGAAGAGACATAATGTTTGTTAAAATC
Organism: Gaultheria prostrata; assembly: GCA_036023075.1. Classification (NCBI taxonomy): domain Eukaryota; kingdom Viridiplantae; phylum Streptophyta; class Magnoliopsida; order Ericales; family Ericaceae; genus Gaultheria; species Gaultheria prostrata. The sequence goes on along the minus strand of JAXBDA010000148.1, from coordinate 98,341 downwards.
TCGAACTTTTCAAAAATGACACCCAGTTTGAAATTCAAAATAAACGGATTCTCTACGGTGTAATATATAAAGTTGTTCCATCAGTTTAATAGAGAAAGGCAAAAGTGTATTGTTAATGTCATTTAAATTTTTACTTTTGGGCATTTTTCTTTAACAATAGAAAGGTAAAAAATGGAATTGACAAAATTAAATCCATATAAACGTAATGACGCGATTAAAGATAGCAAGCACAAGACTTTAAAAAGGACTTAATTCAATTGGTACCTTTGCTTAAGGCCGAGATCCCACTGACTGCAGAAAGAACTGCAAAAAAAGCTAGCTAGCATCAAGTAATATCATATGTACTGACAACAAACTCTTTTTTTTGAAGAGAGTACTGACAACAAACTAGCTGTTGATGTCAAAGTAAAAGTGAGCATGCAAATCGCAATTGAAATGTGGAGACAAAAACTCATCTTTGTTTTCCCTCTATGGCCTATGGAGGATCCGGAAAGAATTTTATTGTTCAGGTCAAAGCTAGCAATAGGATTTTAGTGCAACCAGAGGAACTAAAGAAGCTGCCCGTGTCCATTTTGGTGTCAGTTTTAAGGAAGATATTTGGATTTCACGTCAGAGTCATTGGCCCAAGAAGCTGCAATCTAGATTTGCTAATTGGTTGGAACATTAGTTTTCAGTGGAGGAGATATTTAAAGCAGTATGAGGTTGCGGTGGAGTAAAAAGGCTCAGATGGTTTAACTTCGAATTCATCAAAATAATTTGGGAAGTACTGAAACAAGATGGGTTTAAATTTATGCAGGACAATAGGAAGGTCGTGGAAGGTTATAATACAGTTTTCACAGGAGGTGCTTTGAAATTCATGAAAATAGGAAGGTGGCGGAATGTTGTAATACAACTTTCACAGGAGGTGCTTTCTCTTGTTACTTCTCATAAGTTTAGTTTGCAGGAGCAAATCCTTGACAGCATTCTCATTGCTACTGAGATCATTAGTAAGTGGAAATCTAAGAATTAAAAAGGTTGTGTTCAAATCTGATTTTGAGAAGGCATACCATTCGGTTAGCTGGGATTATTTATTTCATATGCCGACATTTTTTGGTTTTGGTGAAAATGGTGCTTATGGATGAAAGAATGTATTTGATCATCCCGTTCTTTATCAGTCCTAATCAATGAATCTGCATCCAAGGAATTCATTATCGAGGGAGGTGGGCAAGGAGACTCTCTTTCTGAAATGCAAGTTTGCTTGGTTTGTTTGTGTGGATATTCTGAATTGGTGGGGCATTTCTTGGATGGTTCCAAAAAGTTTAATCCCTTTAATTGATCAAACCAACATGGGTTTCTATTTTTAATGCAGTTTGTTGATCGATTTGACTTATATATCATGAATGAGGTCATTTTTAGCAATGTTGAAGCTGAGGACAAAAGTGGTTGATTTGGTGAAAATGAGAGCAAATTTTTGGGTTTAATCAAATCTGCTTGGGGAGTTATCATCTATCAGACATAGATATCCTATTCAAGACTGGCATCATGGCATGTTGTGAACTGGAATTGGAAGCATGTTCCTAGGTGGGCATTTATTCTCTGTTTAGCACTGGGGGGTGATTGTGAATGATGAGTAATGTAAGTTGTGGGGGATGGGAAAAGAATGTCACCGACATTTATTTCGCAACTTTGCTACAACTACACACAAACACGTACACACAGGGATGGAGCCAGAGGGGGGCCAGTAGGGGTGGTCGCCCCTGCAAGAAGAATAAAAACCCTCTAGTTTTATATAGAAAAAATAATAATTTCATATGAATTATATAGGCTCGCCCCTGCATAGTATTTGAAAAAAAAATTCGCCCCTGCGTAGTGAAATTCCTGGCTCCGTCCCTGCGTACACAAACATATACACACACTCTTTATGGTTAATTTAGTCCAAACAAACACAATAATTAATAATGAACCTGAGATGCAAGGAGTAAGAACCCCATCCCCAATGACCATGGAAGTTCCAAGAATGGCGAGGAGGAAGAGCAAGAGTTGAGCAGTTTTGCTGTTCTCGAGCTTGTGTTTGATCTTTTGAGCCCTTTTCAACTGTCTGGAGGGTATGTCTAGGTTGTAGTTTGATAGTTGTCTGTCCTCTGGCTGGTAATTTGGTATGAAACTCACCTTTGCATATCGGCATATCAAAGAATACAGTGCAAATGTGCCCCCTACGTGAGTACCCACAACACATTTATATGCATATAAACAAAACGAATCAGAAAGTAGGACTAAACCGAGATTTAGCTGCATGCATAAACAAAAACATGAGTTTGTGAAAGAGATTATACACAGTTATTGAATGAATTTATCAGTCCTGGCCCCATGGGAACACGTACCCAGTTGGAAGATGTTAATTCCTATTCCCAATATCATGGTGTTTATACCCATTTTTGACAAAATCGTCAAGGCATTTGAGAGGGAACCATGCACGTGGCAAGTAAACCCGTGAAATATAGGTATAGTTCAGGGTTTACCGGAGCTAAACCATGGGTTGATTGAGAGTTGAAGACAGGTTGACCATGGGGACGTTGATTTTGGTTACTTAGTCCCTGAAAGTAGGTGTTAGTTTCCTATTTTCTCGGATAAGGTTCAAAAGGGCATCATCGAGAAATTTACGCCTTCTTTGGAGAATATTCCTAATTTTATTTAAATGGAGGTGTTTATACATGGAGGTCATGGTTGATGCTGTGTTTATAGGCAACATGATCCTAGTGGGAAAGTGGGCTCTATAAAAAAAAAAAAAGAAGAGTTTTCAACCTAATTGACCGATTCAAAGCGGGGCAAGTGGCTACAGTCAGGGGGACTTTGTTCAAAATCAACGGTGTACATATAAGTTTGCTTACATAAGTGGGAGCAGTTCAAGCTGGAGGCAGATCGTGACTTACTTTCAGATACTATAAAAGTGGGAAAACAGGACAAACCAATTCAAATTACAGTCATTTATCTTGCGGCTTTTACGACGTTAGCAAGCTTTTCCTTATTTGCCCTCTCCTTTATTACGACGTTGTCAATTTATTCACAGAAATACAATTGACTTTTTATTTCTTTTACTACTGTTCTCATTTTGCTATTCACCGAATTATAAGCTCCTATCGTACGAGGCACAATCGAAGCACTTTTACGGTCTTTCCAAGGCTTGTAACACAATCCCCTGGTTAGAAGTTAGGAATCAGGCTCTATTTAAGATTAATAAAGTAGTTAATAATAGTTGTAGGGTAAAAGGAAGGAGGAAGAGAGATCCCATCGCGTACGTACCATCGCCATTATCATTAGCCCAAAGGACTACAAACACATACTTGAGCAAGGGAAGAAGGATAATGGTGTAGATAATGAGAGACAACACTCCGAGAAGGTCATCGATGTGTTCAATCCCATCTGGAAAAGTGCTGGAGAACACGTAGAGTGGGGACGTCCCTACGTCTCCGTAAACTACCCCTATGCTCTGAAATGCCAAACTCAACGTCACCCTCCAATTTACCTGCAAAAATTCAATAACTAATCTTTTTCTCTGAGCAGCAAAACGAAATTAACAAATTGATCTCATATATATCCATATCCGTGTAAATTTAAAGAGCCTAGCTACTAGCTACCGACTCACTCTAGAACAGGAACCTGACCCTCGCCCTTACGCACGATGATTCCTGGTGAAAAGGCCTTGAAATTCGCCAAATGATGAATCATCCAAACTCAAGGTTTTTGTTACATAGAAATCGCCATAGAATCGTTTTTTGATTGATTTCAAAACCTTTTTTTTGTAAGTTTCTTACTATTCATACCTTTCGTTTGGTCACCCTTAATAACCCTTTTGTCCTCAAACCCACGTTATATTCAATTGGTCCTTAATTTGGAGTCCAATCAATGCTAATAAATCACATGCCGCTTCATTCTATAACGGTCCGGATTTTAGAAAGAGAAAAAGGAGAGAGAGAGAGAGAGAGAGAGAGAGAGAGGAGGGAGAAATCTGGATCGTCTAAAAAGACTTTTGAACTACCGAAATACGCGCTCGAGCATCACGTCAGCCGTACTCTATTTGAACCCAAGTTTTCAAACTTTTACTGTCCTAATGAGTTCGTTCCGCTATACGGTATCCGACCTCGTGGGTTTCGATAGTGTACCTGTGGTGTTTAAGGGCTTATCTTAGAGTCCCACAAAAGCGATCAAAATCGTTTATCGTTATTATAATAACTCTTTTAGTTATCCTTAAACAAAGTCAACTCAATAGGGTAATTATAAATAACTCATCTAATCTTCCAATTTTTCCTTCAGTATTCTTAATTCGATTTGAAGAAAAGCTACCCAATTGGATCAAACACTATTTTCCACGGTAATTTTAATGAACGGTACAAATATGTATGGGATCATGGAGTGGATCCCACACACCTATTAGTACACATTACCATTACCCATAGTACACTATTGGTACACATGCGGTCGGTACCCCTCTCCCATAGAAAAATGGAGAAAATTTTGGGTGCGGATAAGGCACGGACACGTGGTGCCCGACACACCATCCGAGCCGTCCAAACATGTTTTGGACGGCCCAGATGCAAGGGGGTAAATTTGCTTCAAAAGCTTACAAAAATGCCACTGTTGCATCTGGACCGTCCAAAACATGTTTGGACGGCTCGGATGGGGTGCCGGGCACCACGTGTCCGTGCCCTATCCATACCCAAAATAAACACAAAAATAATCTCCCACACCACTGCCGGAGCACACCCTCTCCTGCCCTCCAAACCACCACAGACTTCAACCCTTCTCCTTTACCTCCACACAATTAAATTTAGGGGAATCATGACAACAAGAGTTAAGTTACAATAAACACCTCTAAAAAAAAGGGTATACGGTGTTCCTTTCATATTTTGAGCCACAAAATTTCATAAAGGTGAGGCACAAAATTTGTATGTTGAACAACAAAAAATCTTATAGAACACAAAAATTCATAAAAGTGAGCCACAAAATTTGTAACTCAGAGCCATCTTTTTTCACATGGATCCATCTTTTTTACCTCAATATTCGTAAAAGTAAAGCCACAAAATTCGAAAAAATAAGACATAAAATTTGTAAAAGCAACCACAAAAATTTATATATATCTTGGGCCACAAAAATTCATAAAGTAAGCCACAAAATTGGTAAGATGTGTACCGTCCACCCAAACATAAAACAAGCCACAAAAATTCATAAAAAGAGCCATAAAATTAAGTTCGTAAAAGAAGCCAAAAAAAGAAAAAATTATGAAGATTGTGTTCCCTAGTCTTTTCCGGTGAGGAAACCAAAGAGGAAAGATGTGTTGCGTAATTAGAAAAACGAAAATTTAATTGGGAGTCTCATGTATAACGATAAATCAAAGTGGGAAAAAAATAAATGAAATAAAAGTTGATGTTGAAGGCATGGAAACTAGGCAGTTAAATATATATAATTGTGTGTGAAGTGTAAACTACCAAATGCGTTGGCTATTGCTTGAGCATACCTCTTGGTAGTATCTAAAGATATGAAGCCACTGATTTTCTAAAAGTCATCAAGAAGAGTAGGAAAAAAAAAAGTACAGAAAAGAAGTTACACTCAATAATTACTTATCAAATAATTTTACTGGGCCTATATTTTTTGTTAGATATTTTCAAAATAATAAATGGGTTTTAGTTTGGGTTTTTTTTTTTTAGAAAAGATATAGAGGGAGGTTTATGTGAAAGATTGCAATACCTTTTTCATATAAGTTGTGACTTTATTGAAATGGTTAAAACACCCATAAAATTGGGATTTGATTATTTAGAAGAGATGTGAAACATCGGGTGCCTCCAAGAGGCATGACTCTTCGAGATTAAATTAACATGGGGTGCCTCCAAGAGGCATAACCGTTCGTAATTAAATTAATGTCTACTAGAGACGTGGCTTTTCATGAACATTAATGCTATATACACACTCTCCCATACACACCCTCGCTCACACCCACTTTGGATTGTTGACACGTGTCCTCTCTCTCTCTCCTAACTTCCAAAGTGGGAGGACACTAGTCAGGAATCCAAAGTGGGTGTGAGCGAGGATGTGAATGGGAGGATGTGTATGTACCTTTCATGAAATGGTGCCTAGAAAGAGATATGACTTTTCCTAATTAATTGTCTTTAAAAGACATGACTCTTCCTCATTTGTGTCTTCAAAAAAGACATGACTATTCCTAATGTGTCTACTAAAGACACAACCTTTCACAAAATGGTGCATATAACCTATAAATAGACCCTTTGTAAAGTCATTTACTACACCAAAAATTTCATAGCGAATTGCACTCTATCTACACACATTATTCCTAGAATTTTAGGCATACTGATATTTTGTTCTTTTGCAGTGATTAGAATATCAATTCTTGGTTCTTTTACATTTACTTAATGGATATATTCTATCTATCTTCATTTGTGCAAAAGCAAATGCAGACAGAAAGAACCTCGAGTTTGGTTTCGTTGTATCTTGAAGATGGATTTGACGTAACCCAGAGAGCGCCATTTAGTGTGGGCAAATATTGCCTTTAGGGAAACATTATTACAACGTGCCTCGAATTATTTTTGCATATATTCCAGAATTTAGAAGAGACGACACCACCAGTACATTTTGAAAACTCAGGTTTCCAACATAATTTGTTGTAATAGGCCTATTTTTTCGACTTATAGTGCTGTATAAAGACATTGGTCGGAGTGATGGAACAAAAACATCAGTACTTAAAGGAAGAGCACGTACCTGGCCTCCCTTCAAGCAAATTATATGACCCCAAAGAATATGATTCGGCTATACTTATACCGTTATACGCACGTTAATAAATATTTATTCCAAAAGTAGAAAGAGTTCAATAAATAAAAAATTCTTCATTTTTGAGCTTTTAAAAAATCTAGTCGATAATTTTTTGTTTTTACTTTGATGATCCTTGTAAATAAGATGAATCGAAACCAATATTGTAATGATGGAGTAAACGACTAACATGGGAGGTGGAGTGGTGGTGGGATTGAGAAAGAGTAAGACGGCCAGCCTCCAAGTGAAGTGAGTCGACACGCCTCAACTTTCCCCATGACACCTTTTTCTCTTTCATCGTACTAGTATTATTATTGTTGTTGTTAATATTGTGAATCTCTTCTTCCGCGGCAGCTTGATCTTCTGATGTCAATATCTGATCACCATCATCATCATCATCTTCTTCTTCTGCTGCTGCTGCTGCTGCTATTCCTCCTCTTCCATCAATACCAGTTGTATTTTCCATCTCTAGATCGATCGAGCAGCAACCAACAAATAGTTCTCGATCTCCCTTGTTAATATTTTTGGCTGCTTACTTCTTTTCTTTCTAAATATGTATCCACCAGCACCAGTTTACTATTTATTTATTTATTTATTTATTTATTTATTTATTATAAGCTCCAAATTAAAGTCAAACTCTAACTTTGCACCTACCGCTGATTCATTACTCATTCATCCATGTATCTGCACAAACTAGATGTATATATATAATCGTTCTTCATCTCATTCTCCTGGTGTTTTTTAATACATGGATAGATATGTGCATGCATATAGGCTACTACTTGACCATGTTTGGTAAGGATTATTGGCCTGATCAGAAGTACTACATATATCGTCATCTGTACCTATATCTATGATGAATAACGCGCCATATGCCATATAAATAAATGTTGGTGCATGGAAGGGTGTTATCAAGCCAAGAAACATGTGTACCGGTATGTCAATACCGCAGAACCTAAGAAATGTAGTATTGTACAGATGCAGTTGAGGTATGGACCGTAACATATGTATTCTTTTAATTTCGTGCACGGAGAGATTTTTTATTTTTATTTTTGGATCCATAGTAGTTAGTTAGCAATGCACTTAAATTTTGTTGTGAAGCTCAAACAATATTGCTGGCTCTCACGATACCTACCTCTCATACATAGATAATAACTCTATTAAGACGGTAATATTGGGTCTTCAACATTACTCAGTTGCGCATAAACTATTCCGGGTATCCAGAGTTACTAAAAATGGATAGTAAAAGAGTTTTTGTTAGGGAGATGAATGCCTAGCAGAGTTTATTCTAAAAAAACAGAAACTTCCTCCATCTCTTTTTAAATATCCAACTTCGTAAATTCACCTTCTTATTGAGATCAATAAACTTTTAAAATTCTCTCAATCCGTAATTGTCACCTCAATTTTCATGACACAATGGAACACATGTACTAATTTTTGCCAATTGACTTTTTGAAGTGAAAACTTGCTTAATTATTTAGGAAAAGTCCAATGGAATACTAGATGACGTAGGGAATACATCATAGATTCACAAGAGATGTAAGGAAGGTTCTAAAACTTGTTAGGCGCTAGAGCGGCCGGGCATCTTCAAGTTTCCAGGCCGAGTACTCGGCGCCTTATCAGGCAATTAATCGGGCTAGTCAGTGTAGTCGGCGAGGGGTCTTGTAGCGCCTAAGCGGCGGCGAGTACTTGGCCTTCTGGACCTTCTTTTAGAACACTGGTGATGTTTGACGAGTCTTAATATATCAAATTATTGCCGTCCTTCAAATTATATATACTATGGTATCAATTATTGCGAGGTATATTATCCTTTTCATCGTGAATTATTCCTGCTCCTTTGGTTAATTAGTACTAGTATAATGTGCTGATGTATCAATTATGGTTAAATTACTACTCTACTTATCAAGTCGTCGGTTTTCACAACTTTTTTATTTTTCCTCCATCCTTCTATGCATTAAAAGATGTGACATCACACTTTCTTGAGGAAAAAAGTCAAAACGCAAAAAAAGTTGCAAAAAAAAAAAAAAAAACAGTGATAGTAACTTGCTTAATAATTTGCGATACAAAAAACTTGCTCATTAATTGATGCACTTGACTCAAAATGGGTGAAGATGTTTGAGTCTAGGTTGCAAATGTAAAATTTTTTTACAAAAATTCAAGTTCAAATACGAAAAATGGAAGTAGTAATTCGTCAGAAAAACTTGATATTTGGTGGATAGTCGATCTGAAGATAGGTTGGTAACTTGGTATATAAAATTTTGGAATAACACTTGGTGATTTTCGTGGTTGGCCTCGTGTTATGCACGAGTGTCGTGTTAGTGGGTTTGAATATGAACCGAGATTTCGCCAGTAGACGGTTCGTGGTAATCAATACCTCCATTCAATCCCCACCCAGCACTAATCAAACACAAGATTTCAAGATTAAATTGCAAAACGATTTTAGACAAAAGATGAATGTCTGACATTCAGAAGGCTTGATTTCCAAGAAGTCAATATACCTGCATTTAATCTCCACTGAGCACTAATCAAACACATTTCGTTCTGGTATGGAAAACATTGTAGGTGATTCGTGAAATCCACTACAAGTGCTCCGCACGTTTGGATCCACAAACAAAACCAATACTCGTGCGGTGGTTTTGTTTCAATCTCGTTGTAGTACTTTTACAACAAGATTGAAAACAATTGAGCAACTTTTTAATGCATCTCCTAATCTCGACTCCTACTCAACCACGATTCTCATTACTGGGAGTCCAGTATGAAGATTGATTTGTCCGAGTTTCGAAGATATCTGATACCGAAGGAGTTCCTGGACTGGATGAATTCCATCTACGAAATCCTGAATTTCAAAGTATTCCTGACAATAAGTGGATCCCTCTTGTGGCTACCAGATTCAGAGGGAGAGCTTCTGCTTGGTGGCAGCAACTCAAAACACAGCAGGAAGAGAGAGGCAAGGAAAGGAAAAGCTTGGTTCGTAGGAAAAATTAAAGAGTCATATGTGTGTTCTTTCTTTTTACCCCTTGATTATAAATCGGTTTTGAATCACAGAAAATCTGGAGTTAAACAATCTCATAAAGGTGAGTTGGGTTTTCAATCTATTTGTCACTATAGAGATTCTCATGTGTCAAATGTTTTCAACCTTAAGCCACAAATGTCAAATATTGGAAGAATTAATTTTGGAGGCGAAAATCGAAAAAAGTTTTCACTAGTATAGCAAAAATATTGGGGAAATCAAAGAACAAGGGGAATCAATGGAATGACAGTTGAGTATGAAATATGTGAACTTAGCATCGTTCGTTAAATGTGCATGTTGCAACTCGAGAAACCGGACGAACAGCTTTGCTCGAGGAAAATGCTTCTGGAGGGTAGCCCACAATCCATTAATGTAGTTAATTGTGATGGATATTCCTGTTTTGGGGATTATATCAAGTCAAGAGCAAGATGATAAATAAAATGCATGGGTTGTTCTTCCGGGTAGTGTCGTCCCACGAATCATAAGATGCGACAATTCTATTGTGATCAATGGATTTTCATTCCAAGATGGCTAAGTGACAGAAATACCAATTGGGTTTTCTGTGGCGGAGCTTGGGATTATCACTTATGGTTGTAGCCTCTTATACAAATGTTGATAGGGGAACCCAATATGGAAACTCGAGGACGGATTTTCTCAAGCGGGGAGAATGATGCAGAATTAATGGAAATTTAATCCAAACGTTTGGTAATCAAGACTCTTTTTGCAAGCGGCTAATTGGTCCAACCAAATTCCCTTTTTATTAGTAGATTAGTTGTTAGTATATTACTACAGATTATTAACCTAATAAGGCTCCATGACCACTTGGGCTAGAACCCAAGTAGTCTGAGTGATTTGTCCCGTCTAAATGGTTTCCTCAAGCACGTGGCATCAGGCCCTAGGGGACAAGGCCCGAGAGGCCCAGGCCTGAATTTTTGGGTCAAAATATGAACCCGTATAATGAATTGTCATAAATATGGATTGTACTGGTTTACTCTACATGCCCTTCTTGGTCTAATATAAGCCATGCATTCGAATCCCTGCTGCTTATAAAAACAAAAAAAGGTTCAAATTTGGAGATAATCAGGTATTGAAATTTTAAGGTTCAAATCCCTGCTGCAATTGTTCTTAAAAGTATTTTAAGGGTTGAAAAATTAATTAATTTTATTGTAGAAATTAGGAGAGATCATGTATTGAACCTACGTTCAACAACCCAATGAGACATCTATGCCACTCGACAACCCAATGAGACATCTATGCCACTGGAACTGAAGCAAATTCATTATTCAATATAGACGAATAATTACACACATAAATTATTCTATTATTGTTGTTTAATTGTAAAAATATGTATGAACCCATCAAACAATTGGACGCCTCCAAATACCTTGGCCGGCCCTCCTACATGCTAAGAGAATGATGCATCCTACAAATTTTGCCAACCCATTTGGTAAATCCTAGACTACTTGTACTGGCATGTACCCTTCCCCACACAAAGGGCTCAACCAAATGAGTGAATTAGTACTAGTGATATCTTCTTTAACAGACGAAGATGTGGTGCTTCTGTGCTTCTTGCTAAGGCTAGTAGTGTTGATTTTCATATCATCTTCGACACTCTGAAAGACTCTTTCAAGGACTCCGGGCAATCTATTAATCTTCAGAAATCCTTAACTAATATCTTCCCTAACCTTGATAGAAGACGTGAGAAACCCGAACTTAACCTCCCCCCTTACCTTGATAGAAGAGACCCCGCCCATAGCTTTAAAAGTGAAAACTCCTGTATCCAGTGATTTGAGCAATTAACTTGGTCCTCCACTTTTTTCTTGAATGATATTCAAAACAAACCAATCAATAATTCCTTGGGAACAGGCAGAAAAGGCTTCCCCGCAATGATAAAACCTTGGTATCTTGCAAGGCCGGAACCTAAAGTGTACTATTACTATCATACTACGCATACCTAAATCTTGGTGTGAATATTTGTAATTTAACCAACAAAACAAGATTCAGGTAGCAAAACTTACAAAAATTATCCCTATTGATCAACTGGAAAGTCTGGAAGACAGTGAGCAAGCACATAAAGAAGGAAGCTTGGTTATGAAGAATGCCAATCTAATAATCATTTTGTACATCCGGATCTCCAGAAACAAAAGTGAGAAAGAAGTGTCTAGAAATGTTGATATCAGTACCGTAGCTGTACATTACTACAAATATGTCCACAAGTAGAAATCTATCAAGGGCCATTTAGGACCAGATGCATAGAAATATAGAACTAGACTAATTAGATGAAACTTCCCTTGCACATGTGAACTCGAGCTCAGAATTAGAAAGGGTTCAAAAGGAAATCCAACAGGCTTTGGAGGTGTTCAGGGATAACAAGGCCAAATGGAGCTTGGATGCTGCAGAAAGCTTCCAATTGCAAAAAGTTTAGAAACCAACATGTGGGAAATCTGAACTCTTGGAGAAGGGATGTCAGACAGAACAATTTGGAGGTGACAATGATATGGTGTTTTTCCTAAAGGGACTAACGATGAAATATATAACCTCGTGTAATTCCATGAACTTAACCTAAAAAACACAACATGAATATGATGGCGCAACATAAACACGAGATAGAAAGTGAAAACAAATATCCATCAAGATCAAAATCTCATGTCTGGCAGACCACTACTACATACCAACAATAAAACTTAAAACCCAAACAGAAACAGGGTCATAAAGGCCCAAATTCCTTGCCAGTAATTAAACTACTACATCAGAAAAACAGAACACAGAAACCAAACACAAGTGCCTAATTTCTTTCCTGAAACCAACTTAAAACAACTCAACCAGCATTTACCAATGGGGCCGTCATCATAAATATCAATTCAATCGCCCTTCTTCCTGAAGGAACATCCCTCGGTAAGTCTTGCACGACCACCGGTTGGCTGGCACAACACTGTCTGACAGTTCCCACATACCACAACCGTTTGCGAGTGGCTAAACACCGTGGTTCTGCATATCATTTTTTTTTTAAAATAACTCAATAAAATGTAATAACCAAGTGTAATTATGCTACCAGTACTGGAAATGCCTCATAAAACAGTAACAAGATTGATGATTTGAACAGCAAAATAGAATGAATAAACCTAAAAATAGGTAGAACAACCAAATCAAGTAGAAAACAGGATTAACATCTCTACTAACTAATCTTAGTTATGCAATCAGAACTGGAAATACCTCCTAAAAATAGTAATAAGATTAAACAGAAACAAAAATTGGTACAACTTACATGTTGAAGCAACCTTGGCACTTAACATCCTACAAGAGAAACCAAAAAAAAAAAGAACAGAAATCATATATTCATCCAGAGCTGAAGATCATGTCTTGATGCAGATACGTAAAGGGTAAAGGAAATACCATGAAGAAAGAGTTGGGGGACTGCACTAGACGCTTGAGCTTGTGCTTCTTCTTCTCGAGCTCAGCCGGAGGATTCAGCAAATCAATATCGTTTGGAAGAACCTGATTACACATACCAGACAAAAAAAAATGAAGAAAACAATCAATCAAACACGATGAATCTTCGAAAACAATAGTAGAAGAAAAAAAGGAAAAATTAATCAGGTATTATATTTACAGTGATTGAATTGAGAGGAGAACTGACCATCTTTGCGCAGTTGCAAAGGAGATCAAATTTTGCAGAATCGCCGACTTCAGCACGAGCGGATGCAGAGTAGAGAGAGATTGCTAGGGCAACATTTATCGAGCGGTGTTTATATATGGGCTCTGGGAAATTGTAGGTCGTTGGATTTCCGAAGCGGCATCTCAGCCTTTCGTTCAACCTTCTCCAGTAGTCTAGGGCATCCAGGGGCATGTATTCGTCCATTCGCCTTTTTTGTACTCTTCCGTATTGGGCCTTGTAATTAGGGTTCGGGCTGCGTCTTTAACCCAATTATCACGCCATTAGACCCAACTCTAATCCGAATCAGTTGGATCCGTTTAAAATTAACGAAACTTTCTAAGGCTGCAAATGAACCGAGTCATTCGTGAACTGTTCGAGACTCGACTCGGTAAAAGATTGTTCGAGTTCGGTTCGGGGACTAAACGAGCCGAACCTAAACTCAATTTTAGGCTCGGTTATTACATGAGCTAAACCTGAACCTGATAGTATTCGGCTCAGTTAGGCTCGCGAACCCGGAGTATATGTAGATATCTCATTAATTTTCACATATAACTTTCAATATGTATAAAGTTTTACATGTTCATAATGAAAAATTTATAACTTGTACATGTATAAACCTTTAAAAGTACTATATACTTACATTTTAATATGTTTTTATAATTTTGTATATGTATGAAGTTTTTGATGTACAAAATGAAAATTTTATTAGTAGTTCTAGACCTGTATAAGAGCATAAATATTTAATATTTTTTACTTTTTAAGACTCGTGAACAAGTTCGAGTTCGACTCAAACCTAGAGAAATTCTGCTCGTCAAATTTTCGTGGAGTTCGAGCTCGGCTTGAGTTCGCTTAAAAACTTAATAAACAAACCTGAACACTATAAAGCTCGGCTCGATTCGATTTATTTGCAACCCTACTTCTAGTAGATGTTTTTTCAACAAAAATTGAGTATCAATAGATGACTTTAAAGTCGTTATCTAGAAGATTTTTATAAAGTCATCTAATTGAGCTGATTTTTTACGAGAATACTTGAAATATTATTTTATATTTAATGAACAATTCGGATCACTTTTTACGGGATCCAAAGTAGGCCACGAATGTCCTCTGTGCGCGTGTGATATGTGCGAATAGTCAAACTATTTATAATGTCTTTAATTGGACAAAATCACATTATTAAAGTATTGAAAGAAAAACACAAATGAGATTTGTTCAGTTGGCCAGGTGTTTTGCATCTCACTAAGAGATCAAGAGTTCGAATCTCTCTGCCTTTATGTAGGTTAAGTTGTATGACATGGTTGTCTCATGGACTCTCACAATTGATGTAGTGTCCATGATTTGTACTTTGTACTATGTGATGTAATTAATCTCTTCTATCGATTTGACACAAAAAAAAAAAGTCAATAAAGAACTAAACTCTCTTTTAAAATGCTTCTTTTTTTAGATACAAATATTGAGCATGTCCACGCTTGCAGATCAATCCACATGTTAATTTCATCTGCTTAGAAACTAATTTTAACACATACTCATATTAGGTCATGCAAACATTCCAGAGTTGATGATTTTGTCCAACCACCATCACAATTACTACATACTTGATTTTGCAGTAGCGCAAAGATACATAGCAGTGCCTCAACTTATTGGTTAAGCTAGAGGGATATACATAGTCGACACAACCAAATAACTAGTAGTATTCAATAGGATCTTCCACTGAGGTGGTAGTTTAATTGGTCAAAGTCAGTGGGATAAGATTTCCTTCTCTCCCCATGCATGGACCTCCCAGATTCCAATCCCTCCTATGCCACTGTTGGACTTGTGTGGAGAGCATTTGGCCAACTAGTCGTCTAGGTGGTGGTGTGGTGATGGTCTGTTCTATTCAGACAGTAGCTATGGCTCAACCGAATACTTCACAATAGGTCGGGAACCCCAATGATCACGCCTATGAGGGATGCAAGTGAGCATGCCCATTGGTTGCCTTGTAAATAAAGGGTGACCACTCCTTATTTACGGAGGAGTCCCTGTTGTGCTTTGCGCTGCGCAAGCTGCGAGAGCAAACTGATTTACTGTAGTACTTTCTGAGCTAAAAAAATTTAAGCCACGTGCATGGTTCACTTTTACATAGAGCTTGATGAGTTCATCATGGCCTTGTTCGGATGGGTTTTCGAAACCCGGACTCCATTTTGAAATCAGTGGGGCCCTCTTTCCAAAAGTACATTTTCTCTCTTCTTTCCATTTCGGGAGATGTTATCCTAGTGCACAAATTATGCACAAATGAGTCGGTGGGATCCATTTCGGAGTTCCATACAAATGATCCAATTCGTTCATCAACTTTAAAATAAATTTTCGAGTGGCCTACGAGAAAATTAGCTCAATCTAGAAACTTTAAATATTTGATCAAATCTTTCAATTTTCATTCAAAATTTAGAATCCTGAATTGTGAAGTAATTTTAAATAAATGGTAACTATTCGGATCAAGTAGTTATAAACATTTGATTAAGCTAATTTTTTTAGAAGCAACTCAAAAATTTATTTTTAAAATTGATGAACGGCTTGTATCATTTGTATGGGACTCCGAAGTGGACCCCACCGACCCATTCGTGCACAATTTGTGCACTAGGTTAATATCTCCCGAAATGGGGAAGGAGAGAGAAAATGTACTTTTGGTTAGAAGGCCCCACTGATTTCAAAATGGAGTCCGGGTTTTGAAAACCCATCCGAATAAGGTACATCTATTATTCTGTCCAATAATTAAGGTTATGTTTGGTTTGGGTTTAGGTTTGGGATTTGGAATTTAGGTTTTGAGTGGGAAGAGAAATAAGAGTAATAATTATAAATATGGGGTAATGACTGGAGAGAGATAGAGAGAGTAATAAGAATAAAATTTGAAAATATGAATAATAATTGAAGGAAAATTGGAATAATGAGTAGCAATTTAAAATTTGGGTCTTGAGACATAAACCCAACAAAGCCTAAGTTTTCAGGCATCAATCACTCAGGGGTGGAAGTACATTATTCTAAAAAAAAAAAGGTATGATAAATTTGGTTTTGAGATTGCACTTCAAAACAATTTTTTTTATCGGCAAAAAGATTATTTATGAAAATTTGACAATGGTACACCAAGTTGGGTCTTTAGATTATTTATCTAAAGGCCATAGCCCTAATGCTTGGTTAGACATTTCTGTACGCTCTTTCGTAGTATTTTTTGGTCATTTTTTTTTGTAAAATTCCTTTGTGCATGCATGTCACAAGTCTTTTTTAAAAAATATCAAAGTGTTTTCGTTGCATGCTCTTTGCATCGCACTTGTTTTGTGTCGATCCATTCAGTGGCCTTGTCTTCCAGTTTTGTTTTCTTTCCGTAGAGCACGGATTGTTTGGTTATTAGTTGGGTTCGGTGGTGGTGGTGGTGGTTATAGTTGGGTTTATTTTTTGTTGTGGCAGATTGGATAGTGCTTTTTACGGGTGGGTTCTCTGGTATTTCAGGTTGCTGGGCAAATCTTTGTTTGTTTGTTAGTGGTTCGATTACTTGGCTGCTGGTGGTGAGGGGGTGTTTAAAGACTACAACGGGTGGGGCCGTTTGGAATATTCGCAACTCATTAGTCTTGCTATGCTTGGAGCTTTGTGGAGTGGTCGACTATTTATCTTCTAGTTCTGCTTGGAGTTGCATTGATGATTTGTCTTGTCGACGTTCGGTTTGGCTCAATGGATTGGGGGACTAAGAGGTAAGGGTTTGGGAATGGAGTGTTTCATTAGGTGTAATTAGTTGCTAATAAGTCGGGGATACACCTCATAGATGAATATGGTATTATCGTCGTTGGTAGTTTCCTTTCAATAACCACGCCTGCGTCTCTTTCTGGCAGTTTCTCTATCGATTCTTAGAGCTTTGTAGTTGGGTTCGGCCATCTAGTTGCATGATGTCTACCTGTGCCACAGAGCTCTCGCCTTAGGTGCTTCAGACTTTCTCTCTGTATTAGACACTTGGTTGTATTTGTCAGCTCCTGTTTGATTTCAACATCAAGCATGCAGTTTCTCGACTATTAACAGCCGGATGTCTCCTTAAATGTCTTCAGTTGTTTATCTATTTAAACTATATGTTGAAAGAATCGTCTTTTGTGGAACTACCAAGACACAACAGCTAATCGACACCATATATTGATCACAAACATCGGAAATGCCGAGGCAATCTCTTGTTGGATGTATCCTTCATTGGTTTTGGTTATGTCTTATATTCTTCTCGTCTGTATTATCTCTATTCCTCTGTTGTTTTTGTTTTTATGCTGCAGGTTGTAATAGCCATATTATGCAATGAAATTCTCCCTCTTTCGCAAAACAAAGTAGGCCATACCAAATATATCAATGAAGCTCAAAAAAACCCAATGGGTCAAGCCCAAAACACCCAAAGGCCTATCCAAAAAAGAGCATACCCGATACAACAATGAGGCTCAAAACCTAAGACACAGCATCCCAAAAAGAGTAACCCTAGATTTCAACATGTTGCCATCCCACCAACGAAACAACTGATCTGGAAACCAGCCGCCACAAAAGCCTCCCCCAGACCAACCATCCGCATCCACATCCACCCATACTGTTAGGCTGAGAAACCGACTCACCCAACAATGAAACGACAAGTGAAATGAAGCAACTAATAGACGAAGAAATGAAGGAACACCAATGACTTCAACGAGCCCCAAAGTCGCACCTTGCTGTTAAGCCCAAACTGGTTTCTTCTAGTAGTGAAACCAGTGGCAACTAGAGAATCGATGAAAAGCTGATCAGATCGACGAAAGGTAGAGGGGAAGGGAAAGAGAGAGATTGCAAGGACTCCAAGAACGCTGCCACATCCCTAACGAAGACAACCAATGGCACCGCGAATCCACACGACCGACCGGATTCGATAAGTGACCGCCGAGAAATTGTTGATTCGATTCTCACAAACGACCAAAAGAACCAATAGCCGAGGTCCATGAGCGCCACCTCAAGCCGCCAACAAACCACCACGCCAAGCCTCAGCCATATTTGCAAAAAGAAGAAGAAGAAAAAAAAGGAGAAGAAAGAGAGATAGAGAGAGAAGGTGGGAGAGATACAGATGTTCCGTCAACTTGATTTCATGCAAGAGTGTTGTACTTGTTGAATTTTGCGAAAGTAAATAATTTTAGTCACATTTTTTTGGACGAACAAAATCATCACATAGGAGTCGCATTTTTAAACTCAATGTGAATCTTGTTTGGCGGTACAGTAAGGCTTGTTGTCCTTCAAGGACGAATATACATAATAGTGGGCCAGTCCGGACGACCTCCGTATCTAAGTTTCAAAATTTTCTTATAAATCTAGTAGCAATTTTTAAAATAATTTAGAAATATTCGTAGATTCGTCCGTTCAATAATTTTTTGTTATCGTGTTCGCCTAATCCACAGTAGAATCCCAACTGTTAGGGACGGATCTAAGGGGGATCACATGAGGGCACGTGCCCCCGTTGCCCCCGCTAGCTCTAAAACTCGAAAAAAATATTAATATTATATATTTAGCATAATTATGTAATATAAAGCTATATTTAGTATACACACTTACATATATCTCAAGAATAAAAATGGAGAATTAACTTTGTGCTTCAACTTTCGTTGGCTGGTTCATTTATAATTGTTGATTTATAAATTGTTTGTTTATTTGATGATTTATCATTTGAATTTTCTTTATTTATAACCGTCGCAGAGAAATATATTTTTTTAAAAATCATCAATTAAATCATCTCAATAATTCTAAAGACTTGTCAATGTAAATGTAAATCATACTCTAAAAGTTTTGTCTAAGATTGTGTGTTAATTTTTTGTTCTTTTTTTATATATATAAAAATATGCATTATAAAATTTATAGTCCATAATAAATGTCTAACTTTAACAAGATTGTTGAGTAGGAAAAATTGCACGATTATAATTAATAAGATGCCCTCACTGGGTTGGACTTCTAGATCCCTCCCTGCCTATCTTCATGAGCAAACCACGCCCCCATCCCTGGTTTTCTTTATGACAACGGTGCTACATACACACCCTCCCACTTACACCCTCGCTCACACCCTGCTCTAATTCTTGCCACGTGGCTTCCTTCTTAGTCTCCTTCACTCTCTCTCTTACCAACCCCCTTTTCTCTCTCTCTCTCTCTCTCTCTCTCTCTCTCTCTCTCTCCCTACACTCACTTCCCCATTTTTCTCTCTCTTTCTTTCACTTTTTATTTTTTAAAAATTAAAATGTTTATAACTTTTATTTTTCATATCCCATGTTGGAAAAAAAATGAATACTTTAAAATCTATGCGACGACATCTACCAAACAAGAGCAGTATTGAATATGTAATTATGTGTCAAAAAATAATAATATTTTGAGTATAGGCTCTTTGTTTCGCTAACTTTAAGTTCGTAAATTTAACTTGATTAGAGCTTATAAATTTCATTGGGTTTGAACTCGTGAATTTCACTGGGTTTGAGCTCATGATTTTCACTACGTTTTAGCTTGCGAATTTCACTTCGTTGGAGCCTATACCTAAAAAAATCATTTTTTATACATAATTACATATTCAATATTGGTTTTGTTTGATAGATGTCGTCGAGTAGATTTTAAATATATAGTTTTTTTTCCAACATTGGATATGAAAAATAAAAGTTATAAATATTTTAATTTCTAAAACATATAAAGTGAGAAAGATAGAGAAAAGTCGAGGAATGAGTGTAGGAGAGAGAGAGAGAGAGAGAGAGAGAGAGAGAGAGAGAGAGAGTGCCATGTGTGTGGGGGTGTAAACGGGCATAAGCAAAGGGGTATGTACATAAACTTCTTCTTTTTTTTTTTACCAAGAAAAGATCATCCCATTGAAAATAGAATTATAATTCCCTTTGAGTTTTGTGATTTGGACTCCGATGACGTGTTGGTATTCAAATCAATAATTCAATTTTCCAAAAAAAATAGAAGAAGGTGATCTTGTAACTTGTAAAGTGTTTCTAGCTATTGGAAATTTGGCAGAACAAATTCTTTGCATTTTTTTTTCTGTTTTTAAATGAGTTTAAGCTCATGTACGTAGAGCACGAGCTGAATTGTCAAGTTTTTAAAAAGTGAATGGTGCTTTGGAAAAAATAAACAATTTGGTTTATTTTTGTTTGTCTTTATTCAATAAAAATTTGCATTGTTAGTTTTGCGTCAATTTTTTGTATTGGAAAATTGGCAGAGTAAATTCCTTACATTTTTTTTTTGTTTTTAAATGAGTTTAAGCTCATTTACGCAGTGCACAGGCTGAATGGTAACGTTATAATACAAAATAAATCAAATTGTTTATTTTTGCCAAAGCACCTTTATTAGCAAAAATTTTAGTGTAGTTAATAATGTTTTACTTTTTAGATTTCTCTCATCATGACGAACAAATTATAATCCATAAGAAATCGATGTAAAACTAACAAATACAAAATAAATTTAAAGACAAAAAAATAAACTAAATGGTTTATTCCCAAAAGTTCACTATGAACTCGAGCTCACTCGAACTATATTGTTTTTTACACAAACTCTATTAGTTGGGCTAGGCTAGTTACTTTTCGAGTATCCATGAATTTGCACGAACTATGTTACCTTATCGTGTGACATTCTGACTTTTAACTAAAAAACCATATTTTTTTTATACAGATAATTAGCTCTTTCATATTTCATTTTCGAACTTCTTTCTAATAAAATTGTTTATTGTGCAAGACATTTATTTTGAAAATCCTTCTCTTAACTTGAATAACTTGTATTTTTGTTTTTATATATAATGTTCAGCTAATTTGAATGTATTTGTTGCGCCGCTTAGTTTTACTATGGGTCGGATTTTATCTTTAAAATTCAAGACGGGCCGATGAGAGAGAGTATACTTTAATTAGTAAGAGAGGGGAGCCCTTAATTCTTGTAACTGTTGAGAACTAGGGTTATCTTATATTCCAAATGTGGAGAGAGAGAGAGGTCTTTTTATTCTTGTACCCGTGATCCACGAACGACTCGTCCATTTCCCGACAACACTCACCGCCCTCGATCTCCCAGTAAATCACGAGTGACCGGGGTGGTTGGCCACGTCGGCATGGTTGGTGAAGTCAACTAGCTCTGCTCGAGCCTTATTGGTTAGCATTAGGGACCCTTTTCCACCACTAGTTCGCGATCTTTCTGCGTGTTTTTGTCTATGTTTACTATTAGGATTAGCTATCTTTGCATATGAAGTTGAGTTTGGGAGTCCCTTTGTAAAATTCATCCACTTCCACCACATCTCCCAATCTGCACCTATAAAGCCCTGAATGGTATAGGATTCGAGACAGTTAAATTAATTAGTTGGAGCATTAAATAAGAAAGAAACATTAGAAATCCATTAAATATATCATGAAAGTGAGAACAATATCATACCATGAACAATGTGCTTATTAGGGTGAGTTTTCACTAAAAAGCCTGTAAAGACCCGTACTTTTAAGTATTTTTTCGGAAATAATATTGGGGAAATGTGAGAAATGTTTTAAAATATAAAGTAGGGTCAATATGAGCTTGGTAATTGCATTTAGGTGGATTTATAACACATTTGAAACATGAGGGGTGCAAGTGTAATAAGGTGGAAGTATATACAAGAGTGTGTGTGTTAGATTTTGAAGTAAAAATCATATCTCTCTCTCTCTCCCTGACATGTGCCATCCCCCTTCTCTCTCTCTTCCCTCTCAAAATTCCTTCACTTCCTTCACCAAATCCACCTCCCACACTCCCCAATCTTAAGATCCAACCTCAAATCCTACTCCTACCCTTGATTTGGAGTCCGGGTCTTCGTGGTTTCACTTGGAGCAAGTGTATTTCGGTTTGGGTTGCTTGGAAAGCTAGGGTTTTTCTTCTCCAACTAGACTCAAGCTTGATTTGTGAGGTAGGAGACAAATTTCTACTCCCTCTAATTGTATTTAGTTGATTTGTTGCATATATGTTGCTATTGTCTACCAATTTCTAGTAATCTTTGGTTTTCATCTTAAAAATGGGTTTTGCTTTCATTTGATTATTGATCTATGTTTCTAGTAATCTTTGAGTTTGGACCATTTAAATAGGCCTTGGGTTGAAATTCCATACCCATAGGGTGAAAATCTGCACTTTGTTAGCATGTTTGAATATGCCCCGACCACCCGGGCGAAAAATCCAGCAGCTACCCCATTTTCTTATTTATTCTGGTTCATTCCTTGATGCTCGGTTGGTCCCCGTTTGCTCATATCTTCGCATATTCGACCTTATACATTGATATAACCTTCGAATTCACTTTGTAATCATTAGAATGAAATTGTGACATGTAGAATTGGTCGTACACTTTGCGATACAAAACGGACACATACCATGTAGAGTCAGTTTGACACTTATGATGAAATTTGTGACGTTTGGAACAAAATGTGAAGTTTGAAAATGCTTAAATGATTGACACATGATAAATTAATGGATAAAAGTGGTAGAGTAAATACTAGGGCCACCATTCGGTGCGTCCCTGGGCATGGGTGAACGGAGCCCATGAAATCCGGCGGGGTGAACAGAGCCCGTGAAATTTGGCAGAGGGACTAGTTCCCTATAATCAAAATTGGTTGAAATTGTAAATCAATGGATAATGGAAAATAACTGAAGGGACACGATAGATCGGTGAAGTTGGACACTTGGATACGTAATTGGACACATTGGTACTTTGTGGGCATTTACCACTTGTTTAAGTCATCCGTATCACACCTTGTTCATTTCATTTATAACATTGAATCCCTTATGCACAAATCATACTTTACACACTTAGCGTTTGTAGAATGGTTTCCTACTGGCTAGTGAGCTCACCCTATCATTTTCAAGTAACCGGCAATGAGCATGAGTTGGATGCCTGGAGTGTGGATGCATGACATGGAACATATGTGATTATGAAGTTATTTCATCATCTTTATTAAGTATTTTTGGAAGATGATTATGTAACTTCAAATTTCCTCAATCTTTTGACAATTTTGAATTATGTAATAACTTTAACTCCTTTTGACAATTATGTATTCGGGTCCGTACTCGTTGGCTAAAGATATGTTGAACTTGATTTGGGACTATGTGTTGACTTTGACTTTTCAACGATTATATGAATGACTTTTGACTTATCCCACGTGGGTTATATATATTTTGATTATTCAAAATGAGGGCGTGACAAAGCCCGTCTATGGCTTATGATCTTTAGACAAGATGTATGCATTATTTGACATTTTAATTGATGTATGTGAGGAAAATTACTTATTTCAAAATCCGTATTTTGTATGCTTTAAACTGTTTTGTCCGTATAATCCGCAGAGCTTTTTTGTATCATAAAAATGTTGTCAATTTGCATTTTGAACATTAATCTATTGATTTCTTATAGTTCAATAATACATGTCAACTAGGAGGGTAACTCGAGACATCTATATAATTTTGGAAGTTTTAGGCCCATTATGTATAGTATTTTCGGAGAATTGTAATGGGCCTATTTAAATTATGTATAGTATTTTCGGAGAATTGTAATGGGCCTATTTAAATGGGCCTAAAACTTCCAAAATTATATATATAGTTTCTTCAAAGGGGCGGCCATAGACACAGCCAATCTGGTCAAAGTGGCTTTGCAACTTTCCCTCCAAAGTTGAGGTTCCTGCAGCAACGTTGGGCCTCGACTGTGGCAGCTTTCACTGTCAAGAGAATGGCAGATACATCTATAAGTTGAGTGTAAATTGGGTTCAAAGTTCAAACATTTTTGGTTATGTTGTTAGGCTCAGATAAGTCATTGCGTGAGTGATTTACTTAGAGAGTTATTAGTGGTATCTGGCGATGGTTGTGTTTGGCCATGTCGGCCCGGGACGTGGATTCGGAGGCGCTGAAGGGCGCCCTTGTAGTGCAGAATTTGAGCCATCGGATGTATTTTAAACGGTCTGGATTTCACTTCGGTACTTTGTAGATCCGAGTCGTCCATTGCCAAGATAACATTCGAGCCGTTGATTGACAATTTGTAGTCTTAGAATATCGAAAATACCGTAAAGAAAACTTGCCTTTCGTAGTTTTCCAGTCTAATCCTAATATTGGGATTTTAGAGTTTAATACTAGATCTTAAGGAGTTTATTTTACTCTTTTAAAATCGACTTGAAATTTTAGATCAAATATTTAATATTTTTTTTATTGGTCACAACAAAAGTTAAAAATGATGAGTTAAATTTTCGTCTATATTAACTTATTTTTGGTCTAAGGATATGCTTTTCTTGGAAAATTAGTGGGGGTTCCTATGGATTGGAGTAATAGTGGGAGCTAGTTGGGGTTCTTGCAGTGACCCAATTCACTATATTTCCGTAATGACGGTCAATTATGAGCACTCTGAAATTTTTATTTAGGATCTAATTTTTTCTTTTTTTAGAATTGTTAAGAACATTATGGGTACAAAAAAAGACCCACAATTAAATTTACTATAGAAATATAGTGACTTGAATTAGTAGTAGTACAATTTTAGCCGGATAGTAGAACAGTTACGGAAGGAAAGATGGTGAACATCAATACATTCCGTTTATTGAATAATAAATTCGCTGAGTATCTATCATGTGCAAGTTTTGTGTAATGAAAAATGAAGAACTCTGGCTGGAGAGTCCGAATAAAACAAACAAACAAACAAACAATCAAACGGTCAAACATAAAATCACCATCTAAATTTTCCATTTGACTAAACAACCACCACCGCAAGTTTCCATTTTATCATCCAGTTGTTGGTTTCTCCCTGTCGTCTCTTCTTCTATGTGTTTCCCAAATCCCACCTCTCTCTTTCTCTCTCAGTATATGCGTGTCAGTGTGTGCTTTCCTTTCAAGGCAATTTAACATTATTGCCTTTTGGACTTGATCGATCGATCGCAATTTTCCTTCTTCTCTCTCTCTCTTTCTATTAGTTGGAGCCCGCCGGGAGAGTAGGGGAATCGGTCGGATTGTTGAGAAATGGGTTCGGTAGCTGTAGACACGACGGAGGATGAGGCGCAAGTTAGCAGCAGCTTGGAAAACACAGAGATAGAGCGGAGCAAAGTGGGAATCATGAGAGCCCTTGTCGAAAGAGAAGACCCTTCTGCAAAGGTGGTCATAAGTCAACCATCTTTATTGTTTTATGATGCTGCTAATTTAATTTTTGGTGTTGTGCTTTATAACTTTCCTCTTTCTCTGGTTTTATTACTCCATTTGTTGACGACCTCCGCTTAAATCTTACCAAATCCTACTAATTTTCCTCACTATGGGATTATGTATGCTATTAAGTAGAAGACTGCCGAACCGTTGTCTCTCCTAAATCTGCGTGTTTATGTGCGGAAAGGAAAGCTATATACCGATTCTTAATGATTCTATAGAGATACAGTATAATAGCTCTCTGATTTATGCTTGACTAAAAAAGTGATCAACAGAAACAGAACCCACCTGATTTCTTTCTACTGCTAGTAGTTTTGATGAGCAGTCTCCTGCCATTCTGGTGGGGTTATTGCCATCATTGTTCCTTTCAAGGTTCACTACTACTGCGCTTTCAATTTTTTTACTCCCTCCGTCACAAATTGTGTGCTCCTAGTTACTATTTGGGACCTCTTAAAAAATTGTTCATATCGTCTCATTTAAAATGATTTATATATCCATCTCAATAAATTTTATTAAACACATACTCCCTCCGTCCCCATTTAATGGTCCTTGTTGGGAGTGCGTGTCACTCTTCAATTGATTATATCTTGTAATTTATAATGTTTTAGGTGATTCTAAAAACATTGTATTATAGGATTAGTCGAGATCTATCAAACAAGATCCATATTGGATATAAAATTCATTACCAATTTAAAGATATAAGTAAGTTTTTCATCCGGTTAGAATACAACTGAGACCATTAAATGGGGACGGAGGGAGTATTTCATAATCATAGAAAACATTATAGATTGTAAAATATAGTAGATAATTGTTTGAGTGATTCAAAAGGTGAAGTAGGAGCAATAATTTGGGACGGAGGGAGTAATAATTACTATCTCTTTGGTGTTTCCACCCGTTGATCAATAATACATTGTACATTTAGTTAAGACCGAGTCCGATTTAAGGAACACATAACGACCTTCCAAAATTTGAGAGTAAAGGTTTGAGTCTATCTTCATTTGAGATTTGAGAAAAAGTGTAAAACCCAATTTGGTATAGATACAATCAAAGGCTGGAGTAAGTTTTAAGGAGTTTGTACTCGTTTTGCGATTGGGTCTCTCATATGAAACACTTTAATAGGCGAACTTAAACCCCAACTACCTTCCCTAAACAAGCTCCGTCTATACCGTCCTTTCCCTTTCTTCCATGTGAAATTTCCGTATTTTACATTTAAGAGATACTAAATAGCCTTAATTTGGGTTAAAATTTGTGTCTTTCCCATTTGAGTACAGATTTTGAGTAAAAATCAATTGTGTGCAAGTTTGAGTCTATTAACAGGGTGAGAGCTTTACTGAAGTATAGAGATTGAGTCAAGAAAAATAGGGAAGGGGCTGGATATGTTGGCTATTCTACTGTTCACCTTTTCCAGGTTGACGTGTTGTACTTGGAACACTATTATTTATTGCTACAAAATTTGATGGACAAGGAAACTGAATATCGGACCAAGTGGTTTGATCCAAATTTTTGCTATCCCATGATATAAGTTTCGCGACTAATGAGTGGTATTGCGAGAGGAATTAATGTGAAGTAGGCCATCTTTAGACTCTGCAACCCAAAATCCCCCTGATAACCTATCTTGAGATAACGGTAGACATGAAGCTACATAAGTCTGGAATCTGGGGCGTTATGCCTGGTCCTTACATTTGGTGTTGCATTGGTCTTCGGTTGCTACTTGCTAGCATTAGTAATCTGACAGTCTGAGAATGGATGGATGTTATGCCTTGATTCTTTGGATCTGCAGGAAGTGGATGATTTGATGATCAGGAGATTTCTACGAGCTCGTGAGCTTGATATTGAAAAGGGCTCTAGCCTACTTCTGAAGTACCTAAACTGGAGGCGGGAATTTGTTCCAAATGGCTCCATATCTGCATCAGAAATTCCTAACGACCTCGCCCAAAACAAGTTGTTTATGCAGGGAGTAGATAAGATGGGGCGTCCCATAGTAATGGCCTTCGGTGGCAGACATAGACCCTCACAGGGAAGTCTGGAAGAGTTCAAGCGTATGTCGGTACTTTTTAATTATGCGTGATGGTTTTGAATCCTTTTAATCACTTGTTTCATCTCAGTTACAACATGCTGTTCACGGTTCCACTTGATTCTTTACATGTATGGCGTTGGGCAAACGAATAGATAACCTCTTTTGTTTGTAATGATGCGTATTTGAAGCTAACTTGTTCCCCTTGTCATGTTTTCTACAGGTTTCATGGTTTTCGGTCTCGATAAGATATCCTCCAGGTAAAATCCCTAATAAGGAAATCTGATTTCTGAGGCTCATTTTTCTCTATATGAAGGGCATCAACTTCTAGGCAAAAGCTTATTATAGCAAATGTGATGTGGCAATATGATGGCATCAAAATAAATGAAAGGAAGATTGTTTCCCTGATATTTTTTATATGCATTTTCTGTTGAAAGTTTGCTGATCAATAGGTAAATTTGAAGCTACTTAATTTCCCTAATTGCAAGCCAGAAGTGAGGAATTCGTCATCATTTCCCATGTAACATAGCAGATATCCATTTGATATTCGGGACATTAGAGCCAGTAATTACTAATTAATCTTACCTGATATCCATTTGATCTTGCAGGATGCCAACAGGACAGGAAAAGTTCCTTTGCATTGGAGACTTTGAGGGATGGGGATACACTAGCAGTGACATTCGGGGATACTTGGCTGCTCTATCAATCTTACAGGTAACGTTCTCACCGCCATATCTCTCGGGTAAAGTTCAACCTAACAACTTTTCTAACTTCTCTCTCACGAATGTGGCATGCAATAATGAAACTTTGATATCTAATACGGGATCCAATAGAACTATGTGACGGGGACTACAAAAGTTTTTAAGATTTGTGAAATGACACAATTTCTAAGGGGTATATGCCAAATTAATATACTGGGTCAGTGGCTTGGCCAACTGAAGAATCAGTAACTCTTTACTTGACTGCCTATACCCACTCTTTTTCCTATGAAATTTTCTTCTAGGCGTGATATTGAATTAAGTAGCTAGGTGGAGAGTTAAGTGGAGTGTTACTGCTATGAGGTATCAATACAGTTCTGCTCTAGAAACGAAGGAAAGCTTAAGGTTGTATATTTGTATTTCGTTGTTTCATTGACAGGACTTTTACCCGGAGAGGCTAGGCAAGTTATTTATAGTTCATGTGCCTTACTTATTTATGTCAGCATGGAAGGTTGTCTATCCATTTATCGACAAGAAAACAAAAAAGAAGGTAAATATGGAACTTCTTTTGCTGCATTATAGTTCTGTAATCATTGTTAATTGTTATCAACCTGCACTTGAGGGAGTTTCATTACATTGGTGGTCCTTAGTCCTTACAGCCCTTAATTTTTATACTTGGCCTTTCTGAATTGGATTAAGAATGGCCGTGCATTGTATTTTTATTTTGCACGATTGAAGTTAGTGCTGTATAATTCAGGCATGTTAAAAGGTCATTTTCATGCAACCTTATTTTCCCCATTAAAATGAAAGTAGAAAAATAAAATGTTTAATACAGTCACCAAAAGTCATTACCATAATAGAGAGAGCAAGGACACTCAAAGGGACATACCTGATCTCAAGGTTAACTAGCGAGAACAATTTTATTTCTTGTAAATTCAAGCGACCAAGGTTGTTAATATTTTTGTGCAGATCATATTCGTGGAGGACAAAAACCTGACGTCAACTCTCCTAGCTGACATTGATGAGAGCCAACTTGCTGAGACCTACGGAGGCAGACTACCCATAGTTCCTATACAAGACTGTTAATTACCTGAGCCAACTTCAAGTTGCCAAGAAGAAAAATGTCTGAGCGGAGCAAACTATTAGAGGCTTTTGACTGCTCAATGCGTCTGCTCTTTTACAATTTTGTTTTAGGCATCGAAAGATCCCCAGGCATCTCACTCGTATCAACGCTGCAGTGATCCCAACATTCGCCTCAAAGATATTTTTCAATTTGCCACTCAATTACAACTACTGTAATACATGATTAGTTTACAGACCAATCCATTTAACTTTGCTGGCTTCTATTGAAAGGTGTCCTCAACGTCTTTTTTCTTTTTGAGTGATTCCTATAAATACAATTTTTTTTTTTTTGAACTGCTCCTATAAATACAATTGAACCCTGGGATTCTTGTTCTAAATAGATAGAGGCACTAGCGAATCCAAGATTATTTCGTACTTTCAGCACATGCATCTAGAGTTTAGTTCAGCACATGCATCTAGAGTTTAGTTCGCTAGTCTTGCCGTTGGACGTAATCCAATAGTTATAAGGGCTTCAGCATATGAAGAAACCAGAAACCCACATTGCGGCCATTCCAACGGGCTAGTTATAAGGGCTTCAGCATATGAAGAAACCAGAAACCCACATTGCGGCCATTCCAACGGGCTACATTCCGTCCGTTGAACTTTTTATTAACATGTTGATAGAGGTCTGGCCTCAGGTGGACAAGCATCAAGAGTCGAGACAGATGTGGCTCGTAATGTTAAATCCTAGTTCCTGCCCAAATTGATAGCTTGCCCTCTCTCGTGGAGCTGGGCAGCTGAACCCAATACCAATAGGTCCAATATGGTTACAGATTTTGAAAATGTGAAAATTGTGAATCATTTCTTTCTTTCGGCAGGCAAAATGTGGAAATTGTGAATTATTACCAATAGCTAGCATGCATCGCATCATCAACCATTCAAACAAAACGCCATTTGAAAAACAAACAGCAAAATCACTGTAGCAAATGCAGGCAGTTTCTGCTAACATTTTCCCATTGAAACGATCAAGTTCCAAATACAATCAACAGAAGCCTTGCAGAATAACACAAAAAAAAAAACCATTCAACAGAAGAAAAGGCGTCTCAATTTAATTATTCAGTGACTTATATTCCATAAGACTGCAAAAGTGCCGAACCAAAGAAGCCAGTTGAATTATTCATAGTAGTCCTGTCTAGAGCTGGCACGATACAAAATGCAATACATAAGAAGCATTAACAAATAGGTCAGAAATAGACCCTGTAAACTTGCTGGTGAAATTCACACATATTTGGAGGAAAAATCAAAATTTATCATAACAGATGCCACAAGTTGCAGCACTGGCCTAATATCCCAAATTCTCATCCAATCATCAACTTGTTTTCCTCCATGAAGCTGTACGTAGGAACCTCCAGATTGTAAGGTGCTGGTCCCTTGCGGATCCGGCCGGATATGTCATAATGAGAGCCATGGCACGGGCAAAACCAACCACCAAAGTCACCAGCATTTGGCAAGGGGATGCAACCCAAATGGGTGCACACCCCAACTACCACAAGCCATTCTGGGTTCTTCACTCTGGAAGAATCGTCCTGCGGGTCTCGGAGGGAGGCAACATCAACACTGTTAGCCAACTTGATGTCGTCCTCAGTCCGGCGCCTGATGAAAACTGGCTTACCGCGCCACTTGACTGTAACAGTGGATCCAGGTTCAATGCTGGAGAGGTCTACCTCGAGTGAGGCAAGGGCAAGAACATCTTTACTGGCAGACATGCTCAATACAAACTTGAGTACCAGGAGACGGATCAAGGAAGCATACACAAACCTGCCACCAGTCAAGACAAAGTACGCGAATGCACGTTTGCTGGGGTCCCCTGGTGGATAACGTTCATGATTGTGCTCATCGTACACTATTTTTGAGGTAGGATTCTTGACAGCTGCCACTGTAGCTGGGAGGTCAGAGATCATACCTATGTCGTGTGCAGGAGCCAGAGATTCAGAAGCAAATCCTGGATCATAGATCAATTGGCATAACAGAAAAAACTTAGTCACTGTCTTTTGTGGTTAGGTACTTTTTTGAAAGGAACACGCCACATTCAACTTGGTGAATAACTGTCAACAGTAACAGAAAGTGTTGTATAACCATTCAAACACCGTAAAACTGGCAAGGAAAACCTATTGAAATAGCTATTAAACCCTCCCATACCGCTAAAAGGAGAGAGGAACCACAGACTTGGTAGCAAAAACAATTTTCTTTCGCATAAAAGGTAAGATAAACAATTGCCTGGAATAATGGTTTTATGAATTCCATTACCGACATGCCCCAGTAACCAAGTTAACCATGCCTTCCACCTCTGATAGAAGTTTCCAGACCTGCAGTTGGTGACTACCCAGAAAAGGGAGCCAATAGTGACAAAAATATAAAGTCGACAACCACTGCATGTGCTACCGACTCTAACTAAACCCCAAACAGACAACTGACCCACCAGTTCTGGAGTTTAGCTTGGTTGAACACCAACTTCTCTTGGGAGGGTGATACTAACAATAATGAAATTGGCTTTATTCAACAACACCTCCACTGTTAAGTGAAGTTTTCAAACCTGCAGACAGCAGTTGTGGAGACTATCCAAAATAGCAAAAGAGAGTTCACATTAGACAAAATATAAAGTTAACAACCCCTGCCTTCTAGACCCAGATGGCCAACAGACATAGTTGTTAAGGGTGAAAGGCGCACCGAGGTGCAAAGTCCTCGGTGGCCTTAGGCGAGAGGCGAATGCCTTTTTGAAGCGAGGCACACCTATGCGGAAAAAAATAGGAAAAATAGCATACATCAATACTTCAAATAATAAACACTAGGCCAATGAGTTTTAGACAACATACCATCAAAAAGATACATAAAAACATCTACCAAATTTCAAATAGTTAACGATTCTCGCATAGTGCCTCAATTTCAAAAGATACATAAATACTTTAGCTTAATAAACTAATTTCAGTATATTAAAAAAAACATAGTACCTTAATTTCAGTATAGAAAAAACAGTTGAAACAGAACAGTAGCTTAATTTATTTTATTTTATTTTTCTTAAAGAAGAGAGAGTCAGAAGATCGCGAAAGAGGAGAGAGGAGAGACTGAACTTGATTGACTGAACTTCAGAGAGAGAAGATCAACTGAACTTCATCACTCTAACTTCAGAGAGAAGATCGATTGCAGATGAGATGATGTAACGAGAGAATGAGATGATGTAGGGTAGGAGAGGCCTTTTATTTCGTTTGAGATCGACGGCCAAGGTGAGACAACAAAATATCCTAGGGCTGTGATCGATTTGAAAGAAGTACAACTTTTCGTCGCCTCTTGTGCATAGGCTGGGTCTCTTTCAAGTGCCTAGGGTCATGCCAGGAGCAAGGGGTGCGCCTCGCTGCGCCTTGCGCCTAAGCGCACTTTTGACAACTATGCCAACAGGCCCACCAGTTTTGGAGTTCAGCTCGACTCAATCAACAGTTTTTTTATTCCTTGCAAAACGCATGATAGATAGAGAGAGAATAAAACGGGCATGACTTGCGTCTAACAGCAAGGAATTTCCCTGTCTCGTTGACATTCTTGATTTCTACATTGATATTGTCCTAGCAAAGTAATTGTTGGTTCAATAAAATTTATTACCTTTAAAAGGGACCAATGCTCTTGTTGGTCATGTTACAAACATGAGGTGGGAAAGTCCATTTTGCTTAACGCCACTCATATTAGCATGTCACAGAATCGGTGAATCGTTCGATTCACTTCCAATTTCTAAACTCAGGACTCTTTTCATTTACTTTTTTGTTGTTGGAAAAGAGTTCAAATTATCTTTCCAAGGTCTTTAGTAGTGTTATATTCCATCTATGATTCTCCGTAAGTAGTCTTAAAAATATATACTCTCTCTCCCGTTATGTATTATAACAATGGAATACAAGATCTTGTAAGGATTTGTTTTGTACTTTTAACTCTTTTTACAGAAAGGACCATAAGCAGAATTCACGAATCCTCATCTTTCGCAAGTTGCAATAGAAGCAGCTTACCTATTATTCCACATTATTATCTAATCACCATTAAGAATAAGCTTTTTATGGATTTAGGTCTAAAACGTTCATCTGCAGTATATATTATTTTACCCTAATCAACAAACATATATTTCCATGTATTACAGAAATCATGACTGAATCGGAGCGATTCATGATTTGATTCGATTCAATTCACGATTCAGGAAAGGACCATTTCCATTCTCGAACCAATTCATGATTTGACAACCTTACTCATTTTACCAAGTTTTAACTATTTCCATTCCCCTTCTCTCTAATTTCTCTCTCCTCTTTTACACAGTTAGCATTTGCCTTGGGGGAGGTGGGTCCTTCCTCCCCCTCCCTTGGCCTCTCTCCCTCGGTAGGTTTATTTTTCTTTTTTCCTAGGCGAGGTTATGCTCCGGTGGTGGTGCGTAGTGGCAGCGGCTGGGGTCCAACAGTGGAAATAGAATGTACATTTGGGTCAAGGGTGCGTACAAAAGAGGTGTACATGGAGCCCTATTCTCCATATGCAGCAGTTTGTTATGGTGTTCGGTGATGGTAACTAGATGAGGGTATTGGAGTGACATTTAAGGCTTCGGCGTCGGCATCAGCGATTGAGGGGCTGCTGCGGTGTGGTCCTCTCCCAAATCGAAGACGGTGGTGAGGCTGAGCTGCTGAGGCCATAGGCAGAAGGCAGTGGTGAGGCATAGGAGTGGGCGGCAGCAGGCAGTGATGAAGCAGTGGTGAGGCACTTTGGGTGGCAGCGGTGGGGTCTTTTTGGGTGGAAATATTGGCGGCGGCTTTCGCGTGACTGTTGGCATTTCAGGGATCTTTTTTGGGTATCCAGGGTGTTTTCATACAGTTGGGATTTTTTTCGAGTCCTTGACAACTATAATATTGTGTTTTTTGTTCGATTGTCATATTATTTATTTTGTAGTTTTCAAAAAAACAAGAGGCTGAGTGGTAGGTTAAGATTTCACGAGCAGCAGCACTAAGAGAATTTTTTGTTCACTCTTCGAAGCTCTCTCGATGCATTTCTTTTCCTATTGTACTGATTCGTGATATAAAAATTTCTTTTGCCGATCCAAAAAAAAAGTCTCAACTATTGATAGATATCCTTCCAATGACCAAACAACAGGT
Organism: Gaultheria prostrata; assembly: GCA_036023075.1. Taxonomy (NCBI): domain Eukaryota; kingdom Viridiplantae; phylum Streptophyta; class Magnoliopsida; order Ericales; family Ericaceae; genus Gaultheria; species Gaultheria prostrata. The sequence goes on along the minus strand of JAXBDA010000148.1, from coordinate 63,798 downwards.
CAAGAAGGTATTTCTTCTTCCCAACATAAAACTCTTCCTGATTTTACCAGAATTGAATACAGGTACAGCGCATCAATTTCTTACCAAGTCCAACAAGTGTATGTAGGAAACAAAGAGTCCTTCTAGGCGATTCAACACAAGATGAAAAGGTGAAGGAAAAAAGAAAACAAATGTCCCCCAATCATCCAAGCAGCAGCTACTCACATAACAGATCGAAAAGTAACCGTTTTGAACATTATAATCATCATGTTCCTTCAAGTATGCAAATGAAGGGTTCGGCTTTTTGACTTTGGTCTGGATTTGTGGAAGTGTGAAGGAAGCATATTGACTCATGATGCACCAACTTTTTCTTCTTCAGGGAAAAAGAAGATGAGCAACAAACCTAAGTGGCACAGGCCGATATCTATAAACCCCGGTTAACTCAACTAACCTAAGGGCCACAGGCCGATATCTACGGAGAAATAAAATTATTAGATTCTCTGTCCGAATGGGGAAAAAAATTCTTCGTGGCATAAGCTTATTTGGCCAGTATGATAGTTAATTAGTTGTTAACAACCTATGATATGGGATACCTATCCTACCATTCGTATAGTCTCCTTCCCAAAATGATACATATCCCACCCCGTATTCTTTTGCATAGAATTTCTACAATACAATAGCTTATCCTACTATATATTCGTGTATCAAGATTTGGTACGAATCTTACAATTACTTGTTAGAAAAAGTCATACCATATTTTAAGAAGCGGAACCCCAAATGCGTTCTAACATCATTTAATCTAGTTATCTCGACATCCAAACCATCTAAATAAAACCAAAACTCAATCCATTAAAGCTCGAATAGTGGAAAGAAAATATTTCGATTGGTTTTTGCGTGAATTGGATAAAAGCTCTTCTTCTCTTTCGTTGATCAAGACATCAGAAAGCCTCAATGTCATGGACCCCACTTGGGAGACTTGGAATTTTTCATCATAAAAACTAATTTTAAATATGAAAAAAAATATTTTATATATACAGCTGATTTTTATATTGTAATTAGGTCAAACTAACTTTTAATCGTATATTAGCCTTTGTTATCATATCTTACTATACTCATATATACGACGATACAATTCGTAAAATAAAAAATGTGATACACAATACGTATCCCGATATGAGACCACTGCGGCATTGCTGTATAGAGCAAAAAGAAAGGCAAGTGGAGAAAATATCATATTCTCAACGTGAAAGAGGTTCAAGTACAGATAGAGATATACTCCCTCCATCCGTGTTTGTTGGTCCATTTCGTGGTTGTCAATTTTTTAAGGGAACATTATGATTGCTTTATACAATTCTTGTCTTTTACAATTTTACCCTTCAATCATGATTGATTTGTTTATTAAATATTTGAGACAAGGGAAAAAGACTAAAATTGACACAAATACTCATTGACTTCCAAACCTGGACAAACTTTTAAGGGACAGAAAGAAGTATGTGGACCAACAAACACAAATGGAGGGAGTAGAGGTATAGATGTTGGAGGGAAGTTTACATTGCTGGATGAAACTTCTAGCAAGAATTGTAAGTAAAATGAGACAAAAATGAATGAAGCGCATGTTTGTCCGACCAGATAAGACTTATAGCATTGCAATTCACTATATATCCAAGGGTACACTTATATTTTGTTTGATTAAAAAATTTTACGGGCTGGATTAAGTGTGCACTCAGTAAATAATACCAAAAGAAAGTGGGGGATATATAAAACCAAGGGGTTTGTGGTAATTTAATCTCATCACTGTTAGTGCTATGAGATTACATATCCTACTGGACTATCCCTTCACTAATAGTCACATCAAATAAAAAGGCCCTAAGTGGTTTGGGCATGTCCAATAAAGACTAATATCCTTAGTATTAAATAACTTGCGATAGCGTACCCATGAGAGGAAAGTTGAGGTACCAGAAAACTGGCATTACCATGGATCTAGTAGTAAGAACAGACATTGCAGAGTGTAGTCTAATTGAATTTCTGTGTCGAGACAAAATTTGATGGTGAATCAAGAACATGTAGCCAGCCCCAGAAATAGGGCAAGGTAATGTCGAGTTATGTTGTACTGAGTCGACCCCGAGATTCCCTAAATAACCATATGGAAAGAGTCAAATGCCATATCCTTATAAAATTCCTCACCAACCAAGTTTATAGAGGACACTTACAATCAACTTTATAACCCCAAAACATGAGGACTTCTAAATTCATATTTGAGTGCCAACAACTTTGCAGACATCCGATCCGTGTTGCCTAGCTCCTGTTGCGTAGTCTCGATTGATGGCAAAAAAGTCTCAAAGAAAGAACAAAAATGATTTACTATACCAGCTTTTGTCATATGAAAATCAAATGAATTCTCTATTAGTGGACACATGAAAATAAATAAATGCAACTTCATAGAGGCCTCTTACAGGTAGGGAGAATACTCTGAATGGAATGGTCATCTAACTTCAAACCAAACCAAACTAAGCCTTAAGTCCCAATCAACAGGGGTGTCATCTAAGTGTGGATACCACGTCACCAACCACACAGCAGGAAAGTTTGGTACAATCAAATTCATTTTGTTAGCCTTTCCAAATTTGAATCTCAAAGTACACAATTTAAGAAAAACTAGTAGGGAGTAATATTAACAGAAAACAAAAGATACACCATATAACCCTAGTGCAAGGAATATCTTTGGTGACTGAACAAATTGAGGGAGATGATTTTCCCTCTTATGCTGTTCTTTAGTTCCATAACATGAGAATCGAAAATCAAGTTTCATACAGCAAAACGCTACGTATCCAAAACAACAATATCTCTGTCCTAAAATCCATAACCACTTCCAATCAGATCAAAGAATCAACTAGTCAAAAAACAATCAATTAACCACGTCAATAGATAATAAAAAAAATTAGACAGAAGGTTGAACGAAACACGTGAATCTGAAACCACGAGGGGTTTAAACCGGGAGAGAGAGAGAGAGAGAGAGAGAGAGAGAGGACCTCTAACTTGTTCCATGAAGTTGGCGGTGAATGAAAAGGAGTAAGGTGAGGAGTTGGATCTGGGGCCATCATCGGAGGATGATGAATCACGACCGTTAATCGGGTTCCTGGAAATGAAGATCGAAGGCGCAGATCTCCATGGAATTGGAGATAGCCTCCTCCCTGCTGCAACTACCCTCAACATCATCTCTTTCTATCTTTCTTTCTTTACGAGGTGAGGAGAGATGAGATTGCCTGGCTTTGGTTTAGGGTTTCAGTTGGGGTTGGGTCTGCTTCTCGGGGAGGGAGATGATGGAGAATAGAGTCGGCCACAGGGATAGTATGATAAAGAAAAAGGGAAAAAGCGTGATTAAACAAAAGAGACGATTGCATTATTTTTTATAGTAATAAAAAAAATAAAAAAGACTGACCCAAAAATAGTTTAGGGGTTCGGGCCGTCAAAAATCCAAAATATTTGATATTTTTAAAGTGGAGGACAATAAACTTTTGTAATCAAATATAAATACAAGGGTGATGCATGATTACCAAAATACCCTCTTGCAAAACTAGATAAATGTCACTAATTTTTAAAAGTTGAAAAATAAAAAAAAAACTCCTACGTCCGGCCGACCACCACCCCACCTCCAGTGACCACTTCCGGCCGACCGCCACCCCACCTCCAGAGATCAAAAAAATTAGTGAAATGTCACTAATTTTTAAAACTTCTAATTTCGTACAGGAAATTTAAAAAAAAAAAAAAAACAAGTCCTACCTACGACTGACACCACCCCACCTCCGGCGACCAAAAAAATTAGTGAAGTGTCACTAATTTTTAAAAGTTTTAAAAATTCAAAAAAAAAATAACTCCTACCTCCGGTTGACCACCACCCCACCTCCACACCACTTCCGGCGACCCAAAAAATTAGTGACATTTCACTAAATTTTAAAAGTTCTAATTTCTAAAGGAAATTAAAAACAAAAAAACAACTCTTACCTCCGGCCGACCACCGCCCCACCTCTGGCAACCACTTCAGAAGACCAAAAAAATTAGTGACGTTTCACTAATTTTTAAAACTTCTAATATCGTACAGGAAATTCAAAAAAATAACTCTTACATCCGGCCGACCACCACCCCACCTCCGGCGACCACTTTCGGCGACCAAAAAAATTAGTAAAATGTCACTAATTTTTAAAATTTCTAATTTTGTAGAGGAATTTAAAAAAAAAAAAAACTCCCACCTCCGGCCAACCACTTCCGACGACCAAAAATATTAGTGAAATGTCACTAATTTTTAAAACTTCTAATTTCATATAGGAAATTCAAAAAAAAAAAAAAACAACTCCTACCTCCGACCTACCACCACCCCGACCTACACCCCACCTTCCCACCTCTGACTGACCACTTCCAGCGACCCAAAAAATTAGTGACATTTCACTAATTTTTAAAGGTTCTACTAATTTTGTACAGAAAATTGAAAAAATCACCAACTAGTCAACTCCTGAAACTAGCGACAACTCACTAAACTTCATAACAGCTAAAGAGATCAACGAACAAAGATATTTCGAATCTAGTGACAAGTCACTAAACTTCATACCTCGTTTAAAACTCCTAATTTCAAATCTAGTGCATAAATCTCCGGTTCAGTCTCCGAGGTAGATGCCTACCTCCGGCCGACCATTGTCCCGCCTATGGCTCGGCATTTCCGGCGATAAAAAAAATTAGTAAAATGTCACTAATTTTTAAAAGTTTTGATTTCGTATATAAAATTCAAAAGAATCAACTCCTACCTCCGCCCAAAGTGGGAGCCGACCACCACCCCTTGTTTCCTTCTTTCTTTGCTATGATAATTTCTTATATATTTAAGCATGTTTTGCACGTTTTGAGACAGAATCCTATTCTTTTTTATCTTCCTATCTACTATCCTTGCCTTTAAGGTAGATAGACTGTTTCATAAGAGAGAGAGAGAGAGAGAGAGAGAGAGAGAGAGTGATGCGACTCACGGCTATAGAAACAACACTTTTCGCAATTTTGTCTGATCGACGTTCGTTTTTGTTGAGCCAAGAATGCCAACAATGAATGCTGGAAACTAGTAGATGTCGAATGATTTTGGAAGCACAACTTGCTTTAATCCAAGAACCCTCTATAGAAAAAGAGGACACCCACACCCACATAATTATCAACCAAACAGAGCCAATGGGCTATGTAAATGAAATCGAAATGTTGTAGTTTACCGAAAAAAAGAAATTAAAACATTGTACTAACCCAACTAGTGTTGTCGAGAGGATTTAAAGCACACACCAGGGATCTCTCTTCTCACGACAAAATTTGTGCTGTCGTTGTTGTCGGATCTTCATCTCGATGAAGAGATATCTTTTGAGAATTTAAACTTGCCAGAGATTTGTTTGATTTGAACCTACATTAGGCACATGTACCTAGATTCGTCTCATGCACAACACATGTTTTATGCTAGTGCAGTGATATGCTTTTATTGGAAAACAATAACATTGATTTTCCTATTTGAAAGCTTCAGTAATCGTTTCTTTCTTGGACGTGGCTTTAGATTGTACCTTTCAACCGTGAATGGTTGCGGCTGTTTGCCAATGGACACGACCATTTTTATGAACAGAGACACGAATTCCTCCTTATGTTACTGCCCCTCCGTTCCTCATAAAAGCAAAAAGAAAAAAAATCTAGAATTCGTCTTGCGTATTGGTCGTTTGTTCCTGGCGTAAGAGAGTTACTTCCATTATTGGTTTGCTAGGCACCGGATATTGTAGTGTTACTTTTACGTGTGCAAGATTATTGTATCTTGAGAGACAAACATCCAAGAACCTAGTTGGGACATTTCATCAAACATTTTGAAGGCAGAGAGAATACACCTTAAACTTATTACCAGCACAGACAACCAAACTCTTGAGCATAAAAATTGTGGACCTTATAGTTCGGCATATTATCAAGTAACTTGAGAGGATAACTTCCAATTAAAAGAACAAACAAAATAAAACAAGAGACCATAGATTGAACTTTCAACCAAAAAGTTAGTGAAATATCACTAGTATTTAAAATTCTTGAAAAAGTCATTATTTTGTAAGAATCTGGAACAAGCATTGGAAATAAACGCCACTCAATGCAAAATTTAAAGTGAAAATCCAAGTAGAAGACGAATTCGAGGCCAATTCAAAGCTCTAAAAGCATCAAACAGTACAAAATTAGATGGATTGATCTAAGTAGAAGAGGAATGAGATGGATTATCAAGAGGATTTAGATCACACACCAGGGATCTCTCTTCTCATGGCAAACTTAGTGCTGACGATGTTGTTGGATCTTCATCTTGAGAGGAGATATATTCGTCCCCTGTTTCTGCCGCCTGAATGGCCACCTTTGATAAAAGACTGCCAAACGTGAATTGGGTGGGCTCAAACCCACACTACCTCATATCAGAAAACACATTCCAAGCTTCCTCTACATCACCACAACGGCTATAACAACCAATCATTGTATTGCATGAGACTATGTTTTGTTGAGGCATTTCGTCAAACACCTTGCAAGCAATCAATAGCTCACCAAATGAGGCATAGGCTGAGATGATATTATTGTTGACAAAGAAGGGTTGTGGGCAATTCAAGCCCATTGTAACGGCTAGTGCGTGGAGAGACTTGGTTGCGTCGAGTGATCGGAGTCTTTGGAATTCTTGAAGTAGAAGAAGAAGACGATTTTGGTGATAAAAGTCTCCATTGATTTGCTGCGGAGTGGTTGTATGTTGAGAATGAAAATGCTGAATGGGGACTACGAAGAGAACTAGTCGGGAAGATGAAAGGTTTCTGGGTAAGTTGAAGAGCAGTTGTACAGACCTTGACGAAGCCGCCTTGAAGAGCAGTTGAATAACAGTTGTACAGAGGCGAGAGAGCAGTTGAAAAGGTTTAGGGTAATTTTTGAAGAAAATAGAAAGAGTGGGTGTGTTTTAGTCTTTCGCTAAATCAATATTAAAAGTAATGTCTTTATGTTTGATGGGGCACTTAAATAATCATCCTCCAACTCACCTAAACGTATGTTATCATCCCCTCCCTTTTAGTTATGTTTTCATCCCGAAATTCGAATAAACCCGATATTGCCCTTTATTTCTTTACATATATAGGAGTGGGGGATTTAGGACCAATTTTAAAGTTTGGAGAACCTCCCCTGTAATTTAGAGATTGGGGATAAAACCCAATCCCTCAATTCACGCCATCTTCATCCCTTTTAAAACTAGAATTGGATTTCTGAATTCTCGAATGGGCGGTCCTTCAATCAATGTCCCAAACCTTCAATCCTCGGTACCATGTCGCCATCGATGATCATCCATCCCGATTAAATAAGCGCCATCTCTTTTCATCGTCCTAAATCATTGTTTCACATCTTCATCCGTCAACGTCCTCCATCTCCGTCGACCACCACCGTCGTTTTCCATATGGGTTCTTCTAGTATCTTTTGTTTTGATGGAATTCGTTTCGAACCTTACAAATTTGATTTTGGATTTTGCTAGATTTTCATTTGTTTGAGAAATGATCAATTTGGGTTTGATTTCTGGGAAAAAGGGTACAAAATTAGAGAGGTTGAGTTTCAGAATCCCTTACAATACTAAATAGGAGCAGCCATGTGGTGTGTGGATCGGAATCTATACTGGGTTCATGGTGAAGCCTGAACCTGTGTTCAGCCCTTATCATCAAGGTGATGAGTTCATCGAATTTTTTTTTTGGTGTTTCGATTTATAAGACCTAATTCCTTTCACTTCCACTAGTAATGATTTGATTTTTATGTCCTTTGTTGAATTTTTGATGATGCGGTTCATTGTTGATGATTGGAAAGAAACATAATGGTGATGTATTTGATTCATATACAAATTTATCTTCAATCGAATTTACCATATTTCTTGGTAGGGACGTATTTTTTTTATCATGATTCCAGGGTAATGAATCGGATTAATTATATTTACCATATTTACCATGGTTCTTGTCAAAATTATTATACTTACTGTTATATACTATGTACTTTTATCATGATTCCTAGTGTTTCAATTATGTAAAATTTACCATTGTTAGTAATTACCATGTTCATCAAATATGGTAAAAAATGACAACAGATGCAACACATTTTTTACCATTTTTTTTATCGGCATACTATATTTTTTTACCATGTTTGATGTGTTGTACATATTTTTTAGCTGTTACCATGATTACTGTGTAATGTTTTCAAATGATAAAAAAGGAAAGAATCAAAATATATTTTAAAATTTCAAAAAATTTCCACTTTTCCTTTTCGGTTGGAAGATATGGGTTACAAGTCAAAACCCAATATTTTAGGAAACCAAATCATCCCTGAATATCTGAAAATATTAAATTAGTTATAAATGGCTTCAAAATTTTTACGATAAATACTATTATGTTTTAGTATATTTGCCATGATTTGAGTTCTAAAAGTATTCTATGTTTACCATGATCTCCATTCTTTATTCAATTTTTACCATGATTACCGTTCTTTATGGATGGCTTTTTGTATTTATTTTGAGTTTCAAATTTTGTCCGTTAAAAATGGAAACCAAATCAATAGGATTTAGTTGTTTTGATTGTTTGAAATTTTTGAAGATATACCCAATCCCACCAATTTAGGAAGACAATATACACATACATATGGATATCTTACTAAAAGGGTAAGATAGGTAATTTACATTCCGAGAGGATGAAAACAAAATCGTTTAAAATGACCGGGATAAAAAATTACATGGGTGGAAAAAGAGGATGATTATTTAATTACCTCTTATGTTTTTGATTGCAAAAGTTTCTTATCCTTCATTTCAAAAAGATAAAAAAAACAGTGCATTTATGACTAATTTTTCCAATAAATTACTTCCTTCTCCAAAACTGTGTCTAATAACTTTTTTTTTCAAATTTTACTTTTTGCAATTCTTTGTTTAGCTTTCTATAGTGTTTTTGGATAAATTATTCGTATCAATGAGAAGAATCATAAAATTATAAAATTGTTAGTGAACTTTTTTTGTCTAATGACTATTTGGTATGTTTTCGTTTTTAGTACTCCCTGCGTCCCTTTTATAGTGTGTACATTTCTATTTTGGATTGTCCCTTAATAAGTGTGTGTTTTGAAAAGTTAGTGCGTACATTTCCTATTTTGACCTTAAAAGTAGATTCCTTTTTAAAAAGTTAGTGGGTATTATTATATTGATAAGGGTAAGTAATGGAAAGTAGATGTAAAAGTTGTAAACGTTGATGTGAGAGAAAAATAGTTGGAATTCCCAGGTAACACACTTAAAAAGGGACGGAGGGAGTAATTTTTTTTTTGGTTTTGGTCATAATTTTTTTTACTACTCCATAAGACTCCTCTCATTGAGACGGATAATTGATCAAAGCAGTATAACACGAATTTAACAAAAAATACGTACAAAACACAAGAATAAAAAAGATAAAAAAATTTAGAAGAATGAAGTCCAACCGTGTTATTGTTAAATTATTGTTTTTGACACTTTTAGTTTTTACATTTTTTATTGCTATATCTATACTTCTATATATAAAAAGAGCACCGGGACTCATTTTTTAAGCTAGCTCACTTTTTTAGTTCTCAAAATTATCCAAAAAGAGTTTTTATTCCCAAGTTAAAATACTAGTACTTCCATTTCCACAACTGCTTGGGGGTGAAGTGGTAAACATGGAATTTGGGGAGGAGGGGATGTTGTTTGGCAGCACCTGCACAGCACCTGCTGTGCAAAGACAAACGGCAGCGTTTGGTAGGCAAACCACTTGGTTTGTCAAATGTGATCTTGTGGGACCCACTTTCAGGTCCAACACAAATGATCAGAAATGCTAAATAATTTTGAAATAATTACTCCCTCCGTCCCAATTTTATAGTCCCTTTTGGGAGTTCGTGCCACTTTTCAATGTGTTATATCTTGTAGTCTATAATGTTTCAAGTGATTTTAAAAACTTTATTTAATAGTTTTCATCGAGATCTATCAAACAAGATCCATATTGGATATAAAAATCATTATCGATTGAAAGATATAATCGATTTTCTATCCGGTTAGAATTGGACGAGGGACTGTAAAATTGGGACGGAGGGAGTATTTAAGTGATTTTGAAAAAAATCAGGATCATTGGATATTTTTACGTAATTGATCTAATTCGTGTGATTTTCATTCAGAATTCAGGACCTGTAATTTGGAAGAATCTTCAAGAAAATATATACGATATCCAATATACTGGATGGAGGAGTGGCAGGCTGTGCTATCTCACTTAGAGGGAAAATTTTAGGTTTATACATCTCAGCCTCAGCACAATTTGTTGAAGCACTAAATGGATGAGGATCTGCTTCCACTTCTTCAACCCCCACTTCTTTTCCATTCTCATATTTCACAATCATAAGAGCTTGATGCATCGAAGAAAGAATACAACCATTTACATGAATCCAATCCCTTCCCAACAAAGCATTATACTTACTTGTGAAAGTATCCACCACAAAGAATGCTGTGTCAGTTTCCACCTTACCCATTGTTAGGCGTATGGAAACAATCCCTTTGGGGTTTTTACTTTCACCAGTAAATCCAGCAATGGAAGTGCTTGTTGGAATCAATCGAACCTTCTCTTTATCAAGCTTCTTCAAAGTTCTACTTGGTAGAATATTCACTGCTGCTCCATTATCAACCAAAACCCTGTTTAACATAATCCCATCAAACAAAGCAGAGATATATAGAGGCTTCAAATGATGTCTCATATCAGTTGATGGTGGCCTGAAAGAATAAGAAATGTCAGCACAATTTAAATCCACCATCAAAGGATATTCTGAATCTGAATCTTTCTCTGGAACAAAAACTACCTTTTCCTTTGAGGTCACTTCTGATTCATCCATTGCATTGGCCATAACAAGAAGCTCTTCCTCTTTATCAATCTTTTGGATTATTGCACCCCATCCATTGTTCCATCCATTATCATAAGTCAGATCATACTCATCATCACTTGATACTTCAATAACTTCCACAGTTCGAACTATTGAATATGGTCCAAATGGTTCAAAATTGATAGAGAGAGAGGGTAAAACCATATTAATCTGAACTTTAGGTAAAGTTCCAAATTGAATAGTTCTTTCTCCATGTATTGGCTTTGACTCCTTTTCTACAATTTCTTCTCTTTCAGCAGATTCTGCTGCAGAAGTTTCCATAGGAGAAAATGCTTCCACTGGAGAAAAATTTGTTCCACTTTCTTTTGGTTCTACTATCATAGCTTCCAACAAGCCAGATTGATAACTTGCTAGAGAGTTTGGTGAGACTGGACTATTCTTATGATCCTCATTATCCATTCTTGCAGCCAAACTTTTCAATGTCTCCCTTTCAGTTGGTTTCAATCCTCTTCGAAGAGACTCATCAAAATCTTCCCTTTTAAATCTATCAAACCTTGGGTTCCCCTTATGAACATCCTCCTTTGAAAGATATTCTCCCATTTGAAAATTGGTATACTTCCTTTGTAACTCCCTCTTCTGAGTCCTTGTCAACATGGGAACCATTTGAGGTGCTTTGGTCTTTGGATCTCGAACCAGAACCCATTGACCAATAGGTGAGTTTGGAGGTTTTAACCATTTTACTTCCAGTCTTGGAAAACTCTTACACGTATATTTTACCAACTGCCAATTGCCCAATTTTACACGTGTAACAATACAAATTTCACGTCTTTTGGCAGTTTATAATGTGGCTTCGAAGCCCTTTTTCATTTGTCTTTGAATTATTTTCTGGCTATAACTGCCAATAACTACCTCTTAATTTAAAGGATAAAACGATATCGTATTAATCCTCTTATAAACACTATGTTCCAGTACTTCTTATTAACAATATTGCCAACGTTTGGCATTGCTGTCTACGTGTCAATTAATTACTGGATGTGTTAATTTTAAATGTAAACACGAGAGTCTTGCTCCTTTGATGTCAAAAGCACATTATAAGCTTCCATTATATAGATATCTAAAGAACATAATAAGCTGCTGCTGCTACTTTATGGTTTTCTTTTGCGTTTCTGAGCCTATATTCAGACTTCAGTCCAGTTTTGCGGCATAATTTGTTCTAAGAACCCATTGTCTTGTAAAACGTGAGATTGATTTAGCTCAACCTTGCTATATCCACCATCTGACCTGACTTCTGAGTAAAGTGAAAGTTGAGAACTTACATTTGAGTTCACTTGCAAAAATAAATTAAAAAAGAGTCGAGAATCATTTGCAAAAAGTCCCACCCTCTTATATTCTCACAAAAGAGATTATGATTTTTTTTTTTGCTCAGCAAAGAGAGATTATGATTTACTTCTTTTATTCTCTTTCATTTCATTGTTCGAATCTATATCTAACAGCAAGTGGTGGAATTCGAGTACTCAATTGCCAAATCTTAGTGTGTTGCTAATTGCAATTTATTGATATAACCATGGCTCGTGAATGCATTGAATTTAACAGTTTGGTATTTGCATATTTGTTTCATTTGCACAATAACATACTGAATAAAATTCAAGACCATTCGTGTTCATATTATGTAGCTGTACGACTCTCCTTAAATCATGAATTCACACCTTGCATTTTACAAGCCATTCCACATAACCTATCCTTCATAGCTTCCCTTTCTCCCGAACTTAAACCAAATCTCTAACCAGGCCTTTAAGCAAACAACACATGGGCATACAACTCGTGCTGCGCACGAGGCCTCCAACTAGTATAAAAACAGTGGATAGGAGATATGGAGATGAAATACAGCCAGAACCAATGAAATTTTAATACAAGAATAACTTCATTCTCCTATAAGACGTAAAAGAGATGTATACGTGTGACAGTAAGTGACTGTGCATTGTTGATTCGACGGAACATTACAGCATTACAAAGCAAGGTTTTTTTTGCTAAATCTACGATAGCATCACCAGTGATGAAAGAGAAACAATTTTCTATAAGAACTAAGGGTCATTCTTTTGATATTGTTTCAGCCTAATTAAGATTCTGACTGAACTTCTGCTGCTCAAGTTTCTCAACAAGAGCCTTCTTTTGATCCTCTGGCAAAGCTTGGAACGTGAACACCGACTTGTCTCCAATATCATCCTGGCAAAGTAAGAAACAGAATTACAAAGAATGCAATCACATCCGACAGGATATGCAAACAAATTGCATCGTAGAATACTCCACAAACTTAAATGGGATTCGAAAGATCTACCTTAATAGGCTGATAGAACTTCCTTCCAGCAAAAATCACGAAGAGTGCCATCCAGACACCCAGTAGAATTACCTTCGCTCCATTATCCATTAGACCAGTCTGTACAGTCCACATGAAGCTCATGAGTATCCAGAGGAAGAAGAATTAGCATCCGGAAATGGTACATCTATAATTAATGCATGAATAAGCAGAGTTCTGGAAAAAGATATCAAGGTTTCCAAATGCCCATTTCTGAAGTCTAATATTAGAAAATCTCAATCCAGTGAAACAATTCCTCGATCCATACTATCTATTACATTATTTTTATGGCCAGTTTCCATATCTTCCGGTTATGCTTCAAAAGACAATTTCAATATTGGGTACTCGTAGAAAGTGGTAGGTGGAGGTGGCAATTTTCAACCTAACTCATGAACCTGCCCACATCCTCCCATTTATAACCCGTCCAAATCCGCCCATATTGTTTTATGGGTTTCTATGGGTCAACCCACATTAACCCATAAAAACAAAACATAAGGTCTTAACTTCGTCTCAATGCGAACCAGATAAACAAACCTCTAGATATGGACATAACTACCTCCATCCAGTGAAATACAGCAAACACAATGCTAACACGTCAAAACTGCCGGAGGTAAATCCTGTCAGAGCAAGAGTCGTACACTCGTATGGATAATAGTAACAAACGCCAATGCAACAGATTCGTCCAGTTACAAGGAGCTTGGAGTTTGCCGAAGTCGTACAGTGAAAAAAAATTGTTAACGGGGTCACTATCTGGCCGTGAGCGGTGGAGAGAGGAAATGTCGTTAAACCGGTGGTGCAACAAATCGCCGGCGAAAAGATATCGGAAAAGTTAGAAATTCGGTGAATCGGTTGAAGATGATGTCAGGGAGGAAGTTTCGAGGTGTACAGCAATGGCCGTGGGGAAAATGGGTGGCAGAGATCAGAGATTCAACAAGACGTGTAGAGACTAGAGAGTGAGTTTTCCATTCCTCATGAGATTGCAGTGTATAGAAGCTCAGAATCTGAAAATATGAAAAAGAAAAAATAGGAAAAAAAAAACGGGTTGCGTATTCAACCCATAACCCAAATCAACCCGCCCAAACCCAATCCAACCCGCCAATTTGCCACCTCTAATGGTAGGATATTAGAATCTCAAGGGAATAAGCTGGGACATGTTTGTATTGATCCTTTTGGTTGCATACATTCCTTGGAATGTGATTTGGTCTCAAAGAGATTTCAGGCTGCCTAGCTTTCCCAAACTAGATCAGTCAATTTTAAACAATGAACAAACTTCAGTCCTAGAAGTTGGGTATAAAACTTAAACCCTTGCAACATAAGCTACCCATGGAGACGTCGTTAATTGATGAAATCAAACAAAGACTTAAAAGAGGGGTCTGAACAGTTAAAATCATGGGAGTACCAGGTGCCCAAGAAGGACCGAGGGAATGATAAAAGTCAGGATACCAGCCTCCAACTTTCCATAGCAGAGGCCTGTTCAATAATAAAAGAAACCACATGTAAGGATTCCCACATTAATAGTGCTGAACTTTCAGACGAAGTATACACGATATGACAAGTGTTTCTCATTCATCAGCAAACAGTATCACTGAAAAAAAAAAAAAGCGTTCAATAGATAGGGCTTTATAAGAATATCAGTGACAGGGGCGACGCCACATTCAGCTGTGGGGGGTCAGGTGACCCCACTAAAATTTGAAAAGCTTTGATAATACATGTGAAAATTATCCTGTGCAAGTGAGTAATATAGTAAATGAACCCATTCAAACTTTCACGTGAACCCACTAAAGCCAGTCACCAGACTTTCAAGACCACTTGGTACGGCTAAAACATGTGTTGGAGTATCATTTTATAATATATTCTAGAGTATATTGCTTGTTTAGAAATGCTAAACTGTGCTTCTATTCATTTTCACCAATTAAAACCTGACAACAAAGTATCTGTCCTAGTCTAGTCTTCTCTCTAGGTTAATGTAGTACTCTGCTCACTTTTCTCTATCATTACACAGTGGCATTAGACAGTCAAATGATACAGGGCATTCTCCCTTTCTCATGTGCAAGAGATTTATGAGGTGTTTTTGAACGGAAGAGATGTATAAGGTTGAACCCACTTAATGATTTCTCTGGCGTCGCCACTGATCAGTGACCCCTACTTTTCAGAGGAAAAGTCTCTCTATGAATGAATTGAGAAAAACTCAGGGCTATCCTCTTTACTTGCAAAGATCGAAAATGATGAAATAACAAGAAGGAATATCAACAGAAAGACAACTAAAAATCTGAACCTCCACTCAAGGAAAAAAGGGAAGCAAAATAACACATGCACTTGTGTTCATTTTCGTGCTATCATGCACACTTTGGGAAAACAGTGCCAAGCAGTGGTACAGTCCGTCTGAGGAGAAATTGTGCCAAGAGGTCCGAAAGGGTCTTTCCCCATGGAAGTAGGAAATCTTTATTGAAATAGAAGACCAAAAGCACACAACTTAGGTTCTGTCTTTTGTTAAAAGGGAAGCCACAGGGCTTCTTACAAATAGGCAATGACTAGGAATAGCTTTGATTATGCATATCAAAATATCTACGTGAAACTAGAAATACTCACAAGTCTCAACTGAACCATTAAATAAGCATTAAACATGTTTGAAAATTTTACCTTCCTTGAAGACAAGTCCTGTCAATGCTGCAAAGGCTGGCCCAACAAACCAGACAGCTGTTGGGTTGTCGATAACATATTGTACTAATTTCTCACCAGCTGGTTGAGCAAGGCTGAAATATGTTACTAAGGATCCAAAAATCCCAAGTGCCCATAATGCTTGAAGAGTGCGCTTGATCTCAGTTACATAAATGTGAATTAACAGCAATGATAAGCCCAATCCGCCAGCTCCAAGGGCATAAAAGAAATCAAGATTCTGCTTTATTAAGCCGCTCAATGGAAAGTCATCGGGCAGAAAAGCCGTAGAAGCAGCAATAACAAAAGAGGCAGCTGCAGTCACTAATCCTGATCTGTAGGAAATCACCTGTTGCATCAAGCAAAGTGCCATTGTGACGCTACCAAATAAGAAATTTTGTGAACTAGATGGACAGCGATAATTTTGATGATGTTATGATGTATCAAATATAACCTATTCAAGTGATAAAGGTATGACCTCTCCAACATAACCTAATTTTGTGCAGCGTGGTTTGTTCTGTTCCAAAAATAGGTTGAACTTCCTCTTTAACTGCCATAAACTTCAAAAGCTATCAAGATCATAGTGCAGTACATTTAGAGGAATACATGGTTCTACAAATTCCTTACCCAGAAACTACTTTCCCATGAACTACAACAGAATTAAGTTCATTCCCTAATATACTGATTCTTCTGCAGCTGGAGGATAAAGATTACTTTTGTCCACAGAAGTGCTGAGGAAGTCAATGACGATTAAAGGCTGATGAAAATGACTCAATGCACATGTCTGGAAAAACAATCTTTTTCTTAATATTACACGTCCTAAGCTATGTTGGCCATCCGTTGCACACAAAACCTAGTCAAATTGCATATCTTTGCAGTTTTATTTAGCTTGGCTTGGGGTACAACCCCATATAGTCCACAACTTCTTTATTAATACAATCGTTTGTGGGCTACGGGGCTGCTGCTCCTTCTATTGAGTATTGAGGTCCCCTGGGCAGTGAGGAATTGCTGGAGCACAGCCCCGGCCCATCTGAAGGTCCACAACATGAACGCACGCGAAGGGGTAAGTAGAGAAGGCAATGAACAACTACAAAACCCAATGACTTTGGACTAATGTGTTTTTGGTTTTGTATCTTTCTTCAACGTTAGTGCTATTGACAAGCAAGCATTGAAGTTAAAAGACATGTCAACTGTCAACAATCAAGGTTCAAGCATCAGAAACCAGTAATGCAAGTATTGGTCAAAAGCACATTGCAGGAGAGCCGTCCATTGATCGCTCTAGCATTCTTATTAAGTATTTAAGGCACACGAGATTATGTTAGAAGCGACCTATTAAACAGTCCATAGAGCAAATTTAGGAGATATCCCTAGTGCATGGAGCTTAAGAGAGGCCATTGAGTTTCAAGTCATCAAGTCTGAGGCTTTGATTCTTCATTCCCACATTCTTGGGGAAAACTTTTGGCGGAGTCCAACGGCATTGGTAAAAGACCTTTGGTGGATTCAAATGACACAGGTGAAGACCTTTGTTGGATTATAGTCCCCTGGACTTATTGCAATGTTGATTGAGCACAAGGATGCTATGTATTCAGCAAGAGCAACTTAGGTCCACAGATTGTGGGGGTTAATAGTGGTCAGAAAGTAGCGCATTGTACCCGCTTGACATTCTAGTGCTTCATTTTCTGAATATCATTTGCGGCTGCCATGAAAAAAAGTAGATGGTCAATTTATAGAACCCCCGGTTGGGGTTTTTTCATGTTATTGAGATTCTCATTGGCATGTTTTATTTGCATTAATGACTTGAGTCTTGAGATATGTTTGACTAATTAGTTGATAATTGGGATTGTTGATTGTATTCTCTATCAAGCGTGTCTGGTTATGTCAGAACTAAAATACTAGCTACTACAGAGTACAGAGCCAACCAATCAGACAAGGAAATCTTCCTTCATCATCCCTGAAACCAAACCACCACCAATTTCTATTCGCAAGAGTTTGTCTTACATGTAAACGCAACATTCTCAATGCTTAGCCAAGTTAGTGTGGAATATGGATTTGTCGTAAAGAGGGACACGGGACACCCTGCATCACCTCCAGGAAACAGCCAGTAAAGAACCTATCATTGCACTCTCTGTGATTGCTGTTAGAAAAAGGTACTTACGTGTATGTAAGCTACGCCACACCTCCACCAGGGAGCATTCCCGTCCGTCACCCCATACAACAATCACCACGAGACCCACCACACCTATTTCGAGGCCGAAACTAAATTCTCACTGCACGTTAGTAGTGGTGTAAGTAGTAGTTTAACTACAACAAGAGAGAGGCAACGGAGCCTTGTCCAACCAACAACAATTTCACACCGCCAAGCCAACCCCTTCCCTCGTTGGTCTAACATTGGTGCATCTCAGAAGTATCTTAGGCACGTCCTAATGTGCATGTCGAATGTGTATTTGGCATAGAATGAATGAGGTGTAAGTAAGAACTCAAACCCTAATTTCAACCAGGAAATACTACTATATATTGTTTGGGCGGTACAAACAAATACTGTAGTAAATAAAAAAAAAGGAATAAACGAAATTGATAAACGATGAATACGTATACCTCCCGAACGTCATCAGGATCGACAGTCCAAGGGCCATAAACTCCTTGATAAACTGCTACCGAGTTTGGGTCCACAGAAGTATCGGAGCTTTCTCCGGAGGCCTGGCACTTTACGGATCCCTTTGAAATCGAAGCCCTATTATATGGTCCACCACAACGGCCAAGAGACTTGACAATTTTGCGAGGGGTGAGTAACACTGCTTTCGTCCTAGAAGAAGAAGAAGAAGAACAGCAAGGATTCGGATTCAGAGGAGCGAAGACCAAGGCAGCAGACACCACTCTTGTGGCCATGGCGGAATGTAGTGTGGAGGACTGTAAAAAACTACTCCTCAGTTATTCTTTTGAAAACCTATAAACGTGTTTTGTGGACGCCATGATTCGGATACAAAATACCATAGTTCAGCTTGAAGAGCTCGTGAATTTTTTTTTAATGTATTTTTATATAAAAGAAAAAGGGAGAGAATACAACAAAATTTTCAAAAATTATTCCACTTATAAAAAACGAGAAAAAATACAGTGGAATTCGACTGCATCGTCAGATAGATAATCTATAACCGAATTTAGGACGGATGACTATGAGATTCAAAACATTTGAAGTTCCTTGACCCCTTTGGGTTGGATTATTGAACTTCTTTTTTTTTATTGGACTTGCAATTTGCATCCAGTTCAAACCATACGATGTTTAAAAACTTCTTCTCCCTTGTCTATTGAAAAAACAAAGTATGGATTTTCTGTCACAAAAACCTAAGCTTATAACAAATTTGAACCATTAACTATTGACTGATGACGGTTAATTCATCATCGATTTTTGAATTTGAATCTCTATTTTTGTTTTCCTACTGAGATAAGAAATTTGCAAAAGGTACAAAAATTCAATAAATACAAAATGCAAAAATGTAAATACAAGACTACTAGAGCCGTAATACAAAAAGGGTAAAGTCAAATAGTCTTCTTTTCCGAAAATTTTGTAGTTTTCTCCCCCTCTTTCGTTTATAAAAATAACAAAATTTCACGAGCTCCAAACCAACGGGTATGGGGAGGGTATATACACATGGACCCGAGAGTTCATCCGAGGCCCAGATTTGTTGGTGGCATTTTTATAAATTTTGGAAGAAAATTTATCCCAACAAATTTGGACCGTTCAAAATATGTTTGGACGACTCAGATGTGATGTCGAGCACCACGTGTATATAGCCTCTCCGTACTCCAAAATTTTCTCAAATTTAGTATTTTGAATAGGGAAATGCTTCGTCTCTATTGCCTTCTCATTTTCTTTTCTATCACTTTTCTCCAAGTTCTAAACACGGCATTTAAGGTTTTATTTCAGGTGAGGAGTGAGAACACTACGAACGAGAAAACTACGAATGAGAAAATTTAAATTATGCTCAGTTTGGATGCCCGTAATCTTTTGTAAGAATAGGAATTTGATAATTATGAATCAATATTCCTAGTAATTCGATACCCGAAGTAATTCTATTCTGAAGTATGAATTCAGTAATGTTCTCTTGTAATCATTTATTTTGAAAATTATTAAAGTCAAACACTTCCTTTTTATATGGATTAAGTCAGGAATCCAAGATTCACATGGGGGTGGGAGAGATCATATTTCACCTCTGATCAAGGATGTGATTCCTCTTGAATTGGGAGATCACTCTTTCCAAACATAAGAATGTTAGAAATCCAGAATAACGTTCTTATTCCCTCCTGGCATCCAAACACTGTTGGAAAAATTATTGCGGCAATACAAAATCCAGAGGATAATTTCTATTGATAACAAAAAATGTAACGAATTACAATGAACAGAAATATAATTGAAATTGCAGAAAACTGGAAATAGACGATATACAAACAGTGGATTGAACAAACTGAGCCGAGTCCTATGATAACACAGTCTCCTTAACGAAATTGCGCCGCCTACCAGTGGATGTTGTAGGTTAATCGGTGATCTCGTCCCAGGATGAAATGGCAAGAACCACGTACACCGGAACACCTCCAATGTATGCCTTGGTGAACAAACTTTCGTCTGCCTCTCTCTCACAAAGAACGGATTTCTGAACTTGGAAGTGATGGATGTTTTTCTGGTGTTCAAACCAATGGCTGAAGCTCCCTATAAATAGCTGAAGGAGGAGCCTCTAGCCATGAATACGGGATTGAATTCCCCCATAAGTGTTGCATATACAGAATCTGTAACCCCCAGCAACCAATGCTGATTTTGAATTCAGTAACCGACGAGTTGAATTGTCATCATGGAGGGGTGTAAATCAGCGTATTTACTACGCAAAACAGCTGGAGATAATTCACTTCATCCAGATTCGTTGAACCTGGAGTGGACCGTTTGGTTGCCTCGTCAGGCCCTCCGAAACGCACCGGTTTCATTCATCTGAAATTTAGTGAAATTTCCAACAAACACAACCTAATTGCTAAGTGGGTTTGGATTAAATTAATTATTTTATGAAATAGTCGATATTTTTCAATGTATTTTAGTGATTTTTTAATTGTCCGCTAAATTTTTTGTAGGAGTTCGTTCTGGGGACACATAAAAAATACATAAAAGACTCTTCATCTCGGCTTCAGATCTCCTATTACAAGACTCTATTCCAAATCTCTGTGCCAAGCCAAAATCCCACCAGATTAAGCCATCTGTCCACTTCTTTCGACCAACTCTTAACTCTCTTTAACGTTGTTTGTTACCCTCGGTTAGTGAATTAATGACCGCTTTCTTCTCCGGCCAAAAAGTAGAACCCTGGCTCACTTGCCCAAGAGACAAATGAAAGAGAAGCAGAAGACACAACCAATTGCTTCCTCCATTTCCTCAAAACTTTGTAATATCTGTTATAGTTGGACGTGAATTTACCTGACTACTAAATCTTGGCATCCACTTATATCAAGAGATATCATCTAGTGTGACTTGACCAATTAATCTGATATATGGGAATGGGATTGTTTTCTTTCTTCTTTACTGCAATGAGATTGTTTAATGAAACTCAATTCTTGACTACGGCTATATATCACTCTTCAAGAGCCTTACAAGATGCATATGTTGTGTTTGACAAAATTCCTGTGAAAATTAGTCTCTTTCAAATAACATGCCCATGGCAAAAGAGATCAAAAGCTCCCAACTGTGAACTATTTCAGATATTCTACGTGTTTGAGGGTTGTTAGAACAGAGTATTACACCAATGTCCAGACAAAATCCTGTCCACCACTGTGACTAATTTATAGAATTCATCTAAGAGTGTCCCAACTAAGACTTAACCCCTCACTCAGAATCTGTCCAAAAATTATGAGAAAGAGCTAATTAAGAACAATCAGTTAACAAATTGAATAACTTAGAGAGTCAAAACATTACAATTCAAAACTTCGCGATCAACTCATATAGTACCCCGAAAACTATTACAAATGCAACCAAAAGAGAGATCTTTTCCTTTTCTAAGAACCAAAAAATTAGATCTCCATCTTTCCACAGCAAAATCATACATTATCTATCTATGCGCAAAAAGAAGTCCTTTTACATTCCAACGAGAAGATTTTTGCAGCTATCTACAACTTATGCCTACTTCAAATATTGTTACGTTAAATTTTCTTTAACCGTCTGAAATCCATCTTGCTCCCCATGTCTACTCCACATGTTGTCTCCGATCAACCAACTATCCCACTGCGATCCCACATATGCCTCTGGTGGTGATTGCCCCTGTACATGATGTGCGGGTGTTGTAAGATTTATTGGATCACTAATAAGCAAATGTTAAAGCATTACGTTTAACCACTTGCCTGTAGTAACTCCATCATAGTAGGTCCTCTTTGATTATCATAGGGAAGGAATCAAGATGATGATCCTGGAATACGTTCTTATTCGATCATCAGAGTTAATTATCTTACATAATAAAAACTGAAGTATAACCAAGAATACTTATGAAGTTCAAAATTTACCTGACCACATTGAGATGGTTGTGTTGACTGTGAAATTTGTGACAATGAATTCAAGGGTCTCCCTACCATTGAGGCATCCATCCGTAGAGCTTCCGTGCAAGCGTGGCGTTGCTAGTAGTGAACAGTAGAATTATTGAAAATACATAAGGCAAAAGGGAACTAATCAATTACTAGTAAATATAAAGCGAAGTGCATAAAGCATGATGGAAGGAAAACATGACTTCAGACAACGATATTTATACCTGCAAAAAAAGTGGCGACGACGGTAATTCACTTCGTGTAACAGGTTCACGCATGAAGTCAAGGTCATCTGAGGGTGGTTGGCATTGAGTTTTTTTCTTCTTAGTGGCTCTTTCGAGGGCGCTTCTTGGCCTTTTGCTAGTCTTGACATGAGTTCTCTCTTTAACTTTAGTTCCTCTTACTCTTTTGCCAATGCCAGCAGTATCAAAGTTGTTGCTTTCATTCTGCTCTTTTGCCAATGGTTCCTCTACTTCATCTCTCCTTAAACTCGCATCCACCTCTCCCAAAAGCTTATGAAATCCATCTAAAGCGATTTTGTAGGCTTCTTCAGTTTCAGCAGCTCTTGTTGCTAATTGGGTAGATAAGCAGCACAACTCTTTGTATCGTCTCCCCATCATTGCCTTTGGGTCCTCTTGGCTTATACTTTCTCTAGTTCTAGTGGGATATATATGGCCTGATTTTGCACTCTTTGTCCACCTCTTTAAAATGTATCGATCTGGTATGCTTGTAACATTCTTTGAAGAAAGAACTTTAAGCGCATGTGAGCACAATATTCCCACAAACTCAAATGTTTTGCAACTGCACACTACTAAACCTTCTGATGAGTCGTACGTAACAAGATGGTGACGATGTTTTTGGTAAGGAGTGATCTCATATGTACTGATGGTTCCAAACTCACCAGTTAATTTCATAGTAGAATCATGAGCTTTGCACAATGAAGCTTGGAATGACTCAAACACGTCCGGGGTATATATACTTGTTGCATGTTTCAATATTTCCACTGGAAAAGATAAACATGGGGTACTTTGACTTGCTCTAAAATCAGCTTTCAACTCTTCATAATGCCTATCATCAATGAGCCTTTGAAAATGTTCAAAAAAGAGCAACAAATCATGCTTGTAGCTAACATATTTCTTCAGAACACTACTCATGCTCTCACTCTGTTGGGTGGTGGTCATGTCTGCACAAAAAGTTTGTCGCCCATAAACTAGAGCCCATTTCTCCTTGATACCATACATTCTTCTCAACCAATCATTATCGCGGAGATTATACTTGTCTAGCATCTCATCTCATGCCTTAATAAAATCATCTTCTTCATCATAATCATAAATGTAAGAGCTGAAATCTTTTGAGAAATCCTTGAACTCAGCAAATACTCCGCTAAGGTGTATTGCCTCATTTTGGTAGATGTGCCAAATGCATAAACGGTGAGTTGTTTCCGGCCACTGAGCAGCTACTGCTTTTGCCATGGCTGCATCTTCATCTGTAAGAATTGTTTTAGGCTTTTTTCCACACATAGCCTTAGCAAAAGTATCAAACAACCACATGAAAGTATCAGCTGTCTCATCGTATAATAATGCACCACCAAAAATTGTGGTTTGCTTGTGATGGTTCACCCCAACAAACATTGCAAAAGGATGACCTTCTTTGTTCTTTCTGTACGTTGTGTCAAAACAAACCACGTCACCGAAATTTCCATAGTCCGGCATCATCCTTGCATCAGCCCAAAAGATATTAGTGATCAAATCATCTTCATCTACTTGTATGGCATAACAGAAGTTAGGGTCTTCTATTTGCATTTTTTTGCAAATACTCTAGTACCCCACCCGTATCACCCACTTTCATTCGTTCAGTTCGCTTGGTACGCAAATAATTTCTATAGTCTTGAGGAATAAAGCCAAGGTTCTCTCGCCACTAACTTGTCTAGCCATAAACTCAATTGTTGTGTCGCGCTCGGGATTTCGACCGCCCCCGCATCCCCGTGCGGTGCGATGATTGGAAATCCAAGTGGTATTCAATGCGACGTGGTTTTTGTAAAAACACGGGTTTTACAGCTGTGTCTGAGCCATGTTTGTTATTAATGAAAATAACTAAGAGTCGCCACTTGACATAATTCTCGGTGTGTCAAGTCACCATCGGAACAGTTTGTTTGTAGAAATATCTCGGGTTCAGGGACTCGGTATTGGTTGATAGGATAGCCTCGGGTTTGGAGACCCGGTTTTGTTTTATGGAAATGACTCGGGTTTAGTGACCCGATTTTGTTTAATGGAAATGACTAGGGTTTAGAGACCCAGTTTTGTTTTATCGAGATGACTCGGGTTTTGTTTTGGTCTGCAATTTTATAAAAGAAAAGGTTTGGTAATTCGTCGTTACGTGTAGGGAAGCCGGAGCACTCTACCCCGCCCTTTCGGCACTCGGAACAGACTTTTTCAACATGAGCGAATGAAAATTTGTGACAACATACATACATACAAATAAAAGATGGTCTGTCTGAAAATGAATTTACATTACAATGCAGGAGACTTTTACAACTGAAAGGGAAGTAGATAAATATTTTGTTTGGACCGAGCCCGGTCTCAGGGCTGCCTACGTATGTCCGGTCTCAGGAGAATCGGGTCATCACGTAGTTCAAACACGTAAAAAGGTGTTTTTTTTTTTAAATCGGGACCGAGCCGTTATTCGGTTGCCTACGTATTCTCCGGCCTCAGGAGAAATCAGGTCTCGCGTAGTTCCGACATATAGTTGAAGTTCTAGAAAAGTTAATAATCGCTGGGGATTTGCACCAGCGGGGCTTGGAGGCATTTCTACCGTACTCGGAGGACAATATCAGACTCCGACGGTCACAAAAGCATGAGGGCTTCATACTGCGGAAACTCCGGGACATCTCCGGAAGATTCTGAGACTCGAGACGGGTCAGGTTTGACTACACGACTCGCTAGGGGAAATATTGGAAAATAGGTTTTCGGCGGTGCCGACAGTCAACGGGAGTCCCGGGATGTCATTTAGACGGCTACATGGCCGAAAATAGGTTTAGAACGCAGTTTATACGTTTGTATGAAAAGTTGTAAAAATCTCGTCCGGACCCGTCTAGGGCCGACGGCGGGCCCCGGGAAGCGTCCGGTACGGTTATTGGCAGTAAAAATGAGTACAATTGACTTAGTTGACTTTTTAATAAAAAGTTGAATTTTACCGCCCGGGGCTGAAAAATGGTCCCGGGTCGGTCCCGGTATAGTTTATATGTCGAAAATATGTTTTTGAAGTTCGGGGGGTATTTTGGTAAAAATCAGTAAAAATTGGTCTCAGGGGTTCGGATAACTGTCGGCGGGCCCCGGGAGGTTCCCGAGTCAAAATCCTAGGCTGGATTGACTCTGAGCATAGTGGAATGGTATTTTGGTAATTCGGACATGGAGCTGACCTTGGTATTGACACAAGGGTATTTTGGTAATTTTGGGGAGAAGCTGATTGCGGATCCGGAACAAAGTCAAGACGGACCCTACGACTCCTTGGCATGCTGGTCATTATCTGAAAATGCACACATAATACAGTGTAAATAGCATGAATAGTGAAAAATGGTCCGGCTACTCGGAGTACATGGAAAGCACGAACTGGGTGCCCTATGGCTAGGGGTGAAAGTGCAAACCGGTTAAACCGGACCGAACCGGCCGGTTTGGATACTTATTTTTTGCATCCGGTTCGGTCCCGGTTTGAGTAGTTAGAAAAACCGAGAATCCGGTCCGGTTTGTGGTTTAAGACTATCAATAAACCGGACCGGACCGTTTCTTTAATACTAAGAAAAAATTGTTAGGAGCAGGAGTTGAACCCCAGTCCTACAGGATAGGTGCACAGGTCTTTACCGCTTGGCCAACCAAGCCCTTTGTTCATATACGACGTAAATATTATATTTAACATGGTGATGAAAAAACTCCATCTGGGTTTGTAATTTGGTGATTTTGTTCGGTCCGGTTTCTAAAAGATTACAGCCATGGTGATTTTGGTGAAAAAACTCCATCTGGGTTTGTAAAGGATTACAGCCATGGTGAAGATTACAGCCATGGTGATTACAGCCTTTCTCTCTTTCTACAATTTTGTTCTCTTTGTCTCTGATTCTGAAGTTGATTTGGTGATTAGGTTCAATTTCAACTTTGGGTACTCTGTTTTGATCTACATCTCTCTCTCTCTCTCCCTCGTTTGACCAAACTGGCAAACCGGCGGAACAAACTAAAACCGGACCGAAACCGGCAGAAACTGAACCGGCCTTATTTGGTCCGGTGCCGGTTTCAGATGTTCCCAAACCGAATGTCCGGTCCTGTCCCGGAAACTCCCCCAAACTGGACCGAACTGGACTGTTTTCACCCTTACCTATGGCAGGTCTACCAAATGGACCAATGAACAGTTGAGATAATATTCCTGGGATTTAATCCCGACTCTTTGTTTTTAGTTGTTTTGTACGACTGCCCGGACGGCTAGTCAAGTCAAGGTTATAGCGATCTCTGAAGATACAAATAAGACCCAAAGGTGATGGTAGAGCCTCACAATGGAGCCGTTTGAAGTACCAAACCCCTTTGGCGCGTACGCCATTGTGACAGTCTTTTGGTATTCCTCGCCGCAAAACCCTAACGAGACTGACGCGGTCCACAGCGATAGTGTACGTTTATTCTTAGATATATTTCATGAATATCTAAATTGATGGAAAGTGAATATGCAGTATTAATTCATCCAGTTTGGACGCAGGGCTGGCCCAGGCAGCTGTCGGGCCAGTACAATTCTAGATATGATTACTACATGCTGAAAGCAAGTAAAATAAATGAACGATTATTTGGATTCACTTACAGACTCCCGGTTCGAACCCTGGGTAGAGAATTAGACGTATTAAATCGCCCGAAAAATCGGCTACAGCCTTCGGCAGAAACTGGCTGATTTTGAGCTGGAAATCGGGCAGCGTAACGATAGGACTGGAGGATCTGGAGTCGGAACTCGGACAGAGTAACGATAGGACTAGAGGATCTGGAGTCAGGACTCGGACAGAGATTCCACTAAGCCCTGACTACCGGTAGTTCTTCTCGGAGAAAAACCGGCAGAGTTTCCGCGTAGTATATATATCCCGAGATTCCACCAAGGGAATTCGGCAGAACTTCGGCGTAACTCTGACTACCGAGGTTTCTTTCTGAGAAACCCGATAGAGCTACCGCCTAAGCTAGACTTCCAACTCTGCTCACTGAAATGAGTGTCACTGACGAATTCTCGCACTGGCGACCGAGACAAGAGAATTTGACGGAGATTCAGAGGGTTGGAAGGTGTCCTGAAAAAGGCATGAGAGTCATTATTTTCTTAAACGGTTTCTCCAGTACCAAATCTTTTTCAAAATGAAACCCGGGTGGCGACTCTAATTTTTTTTTTTTTTTTCACAATCGCCCCTTTTCAACCAACAAAAAAAGTGGCACCGTCCACAGATAGGCAAGTGGTTAGCCATTGTGATGGTTCAAGTGACAAAGACTTCTTTTCAATTCGTTGAAAGAAGTACTGAACCGTAAGATTTAATCTACAGGATGGAGAGATAATAAGTATTTTTTACTTTTGTCAAGAGTAACACAAGATATTGATTCATGTCCTTACTAGAGAGCAAGAACATGATTAACGTGATGGATTGTGGCTGAGGTGGTAAATATGTATTACCGTTTGGTGGAACTAGTGCCCCAGTAGGAGTAGGTCACCAAACCACTACATCTTATTTACTTTAGCAATATAAGATTGTTGAAATGCTCTATCATGCTTGGGAAGGTATGATTAATGCTATGTTGATAATTTTGTTTTTCACAGAATTTTTGGAGAGAATCATTCTTTCCGCATATAATGGCCTTAATGAGGTACTATGCAAGGAAGTTGATAAAACCCAAGATTATGGGGGTGCCTTGCGAAAGTGGTAGTACATATACCTAAAAGGTGAGAATAGGCCTAACTACTGTTGCTTGTGTGCGCACAAGAACACAAATATGGAATCTATAAGTGCATTATTCTTTGAACGTGCAAAGAAGAGTTAAGTTCTGTCAAGAGAACTTTGGAGACTGCTAGTGAGAGCAGTTGAGACCAAGAAGAGGAAGTTAATGTAGAGCCAAGATGTGGCACATCAACATCTTTTGGTCCAGACTTCCTAACTTATCTATTAGAAAGTGAGCCTCAGACGTACAAGGAAGCTGTTAGCTGTTCTGAAGGTCCTTTGCGGAAGAAGGCTATAAAAAGTGAGATTGACTCCATACTGCAAAATCATACATGGGAACTGGTGGATTTGCCACAAGGCAGTAAGCCTTTGGGCTATAATTGGATCTTCAAGAGGAAGATGAAAGCAGATGGGTTGATAGATATGTACAAAGTTAGGCTTGTCAATAAAGGATACAAATAGAAAGAGGCCTAGATTACTTTGATACTTACTCACCGGTCTCAAGGATTAATTCCATTCGGATGATAATCATAATTGCTGCATTGTGGAACCTTGAAATACAGCAGATGGATGTCAAGACAGCTTTCATGAATTGCGCGATTTAGAAGAAGTAATCTGTATTGAACAACCTGAGGGTTTTTTTGCACCTGGCCAAGAAGGGAAAGTCTTTAGGCTTGTTAGATCTTTGTATGGTCTAAAACAAGCTCCTAAACAATGGCATGAGAACAAGGTCATGTGATTTACTAAGAATATGTTGAACTCTAAGTTTGACATGAAGGATATGGGTCTTGCAAATGTGATATTAGGTTTAAGATTACCAGAACATCTGACGGACTTGCGTTGTCTCAGACGCACTACATTGACAAAATTCTTGAGAAGTTCAACCAGTCTAATATAGGCATCGCAAGAAACCCTGTGGACGTAAGTCTCCATTTATCCAAGAAGAGGGGGGGGGGGGGGGGTGTATCCCAATTAGAGTATTCTCGGATAATTGGGACTCTTATGTACTTGATGAGTTGTTCAAGGTCTGATATAGCCTACTCAGTTAGTAGTCTGAGCGGAATCCAAGACATGATCACTGGAAGACAATAGTCAGGGTGCTACACTATTTGAGGTATACTCGTGATCTGGGGTTGCACTACACCACATATCCGGCAGTCCTAGAAGGGTATTGTGATGCGAATTGGTTATTAGATATGAAAGATTAGAAATCCACGAGTGGATATGTCTTTACACTTGGTGGTGCAGATGTTGCTTGGAAATCTTCCAAACAAACGTGTATAGCACGTTTTACGATGGAATCTGAGTTCATTGATTTAGATAAAGCAACAAAAAAGGCCGAATGGCTACGCCAATTTCTGGAAGATATTTCAAGATGGTCGAAACCAATGCCAGTAAGTTGTATCTATTGCGACAGTCAAGCTGCAATTGGTAGGGCACTAAGTAGTATGTATAATGGTAAGTCGAGACATATACGTCGTAGACATAATACCATTAAACAACTGCTCTCAAGTGGGGTTGTCACTATTTACTACGTAAGGTCAAAGGACAATATTGCGGATCCAGTAACCAAAGGGTTATCCCGAGCGCAAGTTGAGAAAGCATCGAAAGGAATGAGACTAAAGCCATTGCGCTCATAGTTACCTTTGGGGTAGCCAACCTAGCTGACTAAAGATCCCAAGATCTAGGTTCAATGAGGCTACCTTTTGCGTGTAATAGAGAATGATCACTGTGGAGATTTGATCTCTAGCCCAATTCTATGATGCAGAACAGTAAAGCCGTTAAAGTGGAAAAGGTTAAGCGTAGCTTTTAATGACTCTTATGCGTCGGAGATGCCGAGCGGGGTATAGCAGGATACCCTTTATAAGAAGGTCATGTATGTGAGTATGAAGTGGGGCCGCTTCTTTGAGAATCCTGGCAAAATTCTCGATAAAATACTTGTAGAACCAGGAAAGGGGTGTCATGGCGGAAATGGACCCAACAATGAGAACTGAACTACGTCAGGAGAACTCCTGTGTGACGTCTGTTGCCTAAGTTTACACTAGCGGCGGAACAGTTCAAAGCAGGACTACACACTAGTCTGCAAGTAAACTCGATAGGCTATCACAAGGGAAGGGTCAAGACCAAAGCTACCTATCCTATGCAAGAATTATTCGTCAAGAAATTTCGGATGAATGAAACAGGTGCGTTTCGGAGGGTCTAACGATGCAACCAAATGGTCTACTCCGGGTTCAATGAATCTGGACAAAGTGTTTAATTTCCACTAATTTCGAGTGGTTAATAATACCTCTCATGAAGTGAGTTTAATGACACATATTCAATTCAGGAGTTATAGAATTCATTCCAATCCGTTGTGGCAGTTCCTATATTGATTGATTGGCTTTAAATACGTGTATCCCGAATTGGTTCATCACAAGAAATTCGTGTATCACCTCGGTTCCTGAAATTCGTCTTTGAGATAGAGAGGCAGACGCAAGTCAGTTCGCTAAGGCTATCAACGGAGGTGTTCCGGCTGTTAGTGGTTCTAGCTGTTTTAATTTGGGATGAAAATGCCGGTGTATCCTAAAAAATTCACGGTAGGCGGTGAATCTTTGTTAAGGAGACTGTGGTATCATAGGACTCGGCTCCTTTTGTATCTCGTTTCGTCTTCGGTTCTTGTAATTTGCAATTTCAGTTTGATAATCAATGAAATTGTCCTTTGAAATTCTCTTATTGCCCTAATTTTTCCCAACAAAAATTAGGCAAAAAAGTGGGCACTCGCATCAAATTGCACAAGCCTCGTATTCTTTAGGGTGTAGGACAACGTAACATGGCATCTTAATTTTATGTCTCCACAACTATCATTTTCGAGAACCAATCATCTTAATGGAATACAATTTTGTTTTGCCTCGAAAATCTAGAATCGAGTGAAGACAAAGCGATGTTGCTGACAGAAAAAGACAAGATACTATGATGCAAGTCGCAAGATGTTCCAAAAATTTAGTGAGGATGTGAGGGTGCAAGTGCAACAGTGCCGTGTCAAAAAGCAAAGCAGGAAAGTAGAAACTTTGAAGCCGGAAAAATTGACGTAGGAAGCCGAAAGGCACATATGAAGTACGCTGTCTTAAAAGGTTACATGCAGTACTAGAAATTAGTAGTATATGGTAAAAAATGAAAAACACCCCAGTAGTATCTAAGGCCTGTTTGGCAAGGGTCATAGGAAATGCCGAAGGCCGCATAAGAAATTCGGATGCATAAAATTCGGTTGCATAAAATTATCCAATGATACGATATCCCAGGAAGTTGAAACAAATTGATAATTATATTCCCTCCAAGATGATAAGATTTGGACACCCCAACCCCTGACCAAAATTTTAGACCCTCCATAATACTCCCTCCGTCCCAATTTTATAGTCCATTGTCTAATCCTAACCAGATAGAAAATCGATTACTCCCTCCGTCCCAAATTGATAGTCCACTACAAAACTACGTGCAATTTTTAAACTAAAAAATAATGTATTTATCGAAATAATTTTTGAATTTTTTTTGCACCGTATAAAAGTTTTCAATTAGATCTATCAAACAAGATCCATAATGCATATTTTTTGAGGTTCACATTAAAAGATATAAGCCGTTGAAAATGACACGCAATCCCAAAAAGGACTATCATTTTGGGACGAAGGGAGTATATCTTTCAATTGATAATGATTTTTATATCCAATATGAATTTTGTTTGATAGATCTCGATGAAAACTATTAAACAAAGTTTTTAAAATCACTTAAAACATTATAGACTACAATATATAACACATTGAAAAGTGACACGAACTCTCAAAAGGAACTATAAAATTGGAACGGAGGGAGTAGCATCTGTCTTGTAATGAAGAAAATGCCACTATAATTTGTGAAAATATTGCCATTATATATGCATATGAGTATATATTTCTATTACAAATGACTACAATTAGTATTGTTAAAGCTGGTGAAGTGGAGTGAGTCTAGTCTAGTCTAGTGTCGATATTGGTAGGTCGAGGGCAGGGAATGGAGGCCCATGGAAGCAATGATGAAGCTAAGAGGTGGTTAGTAGGAGCTATCGTCCCTGTTACAATTTGAAAAAACATCTTACTATTACATTGAAAATTATATGTATCATCAATTATAACACCCGGCCCCTCCTCCACATATATAATTCGTCTCAACTATGCAAAAATTCTAGCTTCGTCCTTGCATGGAAATGCGATCCACTAGTTTCAAATTCTAGCCGGCCCACGCGGTTGCTACATTGGCACACTATTCAATCCCCCGCGTCACGTAGCAATCACGCCGATTTAGAAACAAGTGGGGGTCTCTTTCGTCTTCTTCTGCTTTCTTTTGTCATCGTCTCTAGTTTCAGTTTCAACGTTCAATCCTGGTTCGATAATTTCTTTAATTTCAGTTTCAACGTTCAATCCTTGCAATCTAGTAGTAGTTCTTTAATTTCTTTATTCGAGATCTTTAGGAAGGAAGGAATGAAGGAAGTACCAAAGCCGAATCTGTTTTGGATTTTGGGGACCTTTCAGGGGCCCAACCAAATCACAGCCTTTCTTTAATTAACTTCAAACGCATGCGCAATCTTTATGCATATCATCAAACGAACCCCCTTCAGATCATGACAGTGGGCCATGCTTGATCAGAGGTTCATTCCCATTCACGTCCTAGATCTTTTCCTGCCCTCTTCAAATCTAATCCACCCATTCCTGCAAAAATAGCGTTTTGATTTTAACTTAATTATTACACTATATATTAAAAAATAACAATATTGTTGCATAGGTTGTATCTTATTTTAGAACAATCTCAAACTCAAATCATTAGATTAACTTCATTTCATTTTTCTTAACATATCCAAATCAAATGACTTGAATGAAGCAGGAGACATGGCAACAGGTCGACTTAGAGTTTTCCAAAAAATATTCCAATCTACGACGATAGAATCATAGGAAGATAAATGGCTATGGATCAATAACATTTCTCATAATGATTCCCTCTTTATATGGGAATATATCTTGTGCTTCAAATAAAAATATACGCATTGCATGACTCAAACTTCTGTAATTATCAATTACTTTGTATTTTATTGCTTGCAACGGAGAAGCTAAATGTGTGCAGCGTAGTTTCATTTCCGATTTGTTTTTTGTTTTTTTCTAAGAGAATGAAACATAAAAAGCCCTTTCTTTTTATTTGATTAGTGGTTTTTGAGATTAGATACCATGATTTGATCGTTTGATTCGATGGAACTAATCATCAAAGATAGAACTTGTGTCCTTTCCTTAAGCGTGACATTATTCACTTTATATGACATGCAAGGGCCGGCCATGGCCAAACGTGGGAGAAACAGAAAAGAATTAATGGAAGATCAACCATGCATGGCTTTTTTCGTACCTTTTATTCTCGCAACTAAAGCAAGCAAATGATGTTTGATAATGACGAGATCAAGCTCTATATTCTGCTTTCATCTTTAATTTTCTTTTACCATTTAGCTTTAATTTTTTGTATCGTAAGAGCAACCCTAAGACTATGAGACTAGGGGAAATCCAATTAGAGCATTTCCAACACTGCCAGTTTTATTAGCTTGTCAAAAATACAAAAAAAGGTACACTCTTTATTTTGTCTGTTCACTTTTTCACCTATACATTCCAACGCTATTTGCTATTTTTCTATCCAAAAGCAAAAATGGAAGGAAGAAGAGGACCACTTTCATTGACATGTAGGGAAAAAAAAGAGGAGAGAATTGACATTTAATGCTTAATTAGTAGAGAGCCATTTTCACTAGATACTAGTAGCTAGTGAAATATGCAAGGCAAAAAAGCTAGCGGGGTATAGAGCCTATTGGAATGGCAAATAAGGTATTGAATATTGACTAGCTACTTAAGCCAAGAGAGTCCTTTAAAGAGCCTCTTGGAGATGCTCTTAGTCTAAATAGCTAGGAAAGGTTCCTAAACCTCGCTCCAAGAGACTAGTACACTCGGTATTTTACAAATGAATCCTAACCAGGGGTGCCTCTGTCCATATGATTTTTAAAGTTGACTTAGTTCCCCATAAAGTCAGCCAGGTACCTAAACTCGCGGAAAACTTTGCTACAACCCCTCTCTAAAACCTAATGAATATGTTGAGGCACTATTCACCGGCCTTTCATTTGTTCAACCTTTTCCAACCCCACC
Organism: Gaultheria prostrata; assembly: GCA_036023075.1. Taxonomy (NCBI): domain Eukaryota; kingdom Viridiplantae; phylum Streptophyta; class Magnoliopsida; order Ericales; family Ericaceae; genus Gaultheria; species Gaultheria prostrata. The sequence continues at coordinate 29,267 of JAXBDA010000148.1, read as the reverse complement.
TTTCTCTCTCTCTTTCTTCTATTGGTTCATATAAAAAATTTGGAATGAAAAAACAATATTTTAATGAAAAATAGGTAAAATGGATAGTATTTTAATTTTCACTGTTAAAGTGTGGAGTCATAATTTTAGGGCCGGGGAGTGATTTCCAAACCCCAAATTATCATCCACATTCCCTTTTTGTCTTCTCGTGAAATTTCACTAGAAGAACAAAAAGGGATGTGGATAATAATTTGGGGATGTGAATATCAATTACCGAATTTTACTCCAATTAATTTTGGTATCTTAATGTGCCCAAATCTACTTAGACACATTTGACTAAGTTTTGGAAGACTAATTACTTTGTTTAATTTGAGATTTTATTATTTTTTTTATAACCGGATGTCCAGACCGACTTACGCGCACCATAAGTGGGAGCAAACTCATAAGTCTCAAGACAAGACCACTATTATGGTTGTTTAATGTGAGATTGTTGAACATACAAATAATAAAATTATTCCCCTCTCTAATAGCTTAAGCTTTTAGATAAGTTGGTGGTTAACAATAATCAGAGCAGACAATAATCAAGTGTTTGAACTTAATCACCGGTTACCTTCTTCTTCTTTTTATCCCGAGAACCTCACCGCCTATTTAATAGTAAAATATTTACACGTATTTAGCCCGTTTATGGAGGAGAGCTTGGCTATACATGTCTCTCTAACAGCTTTAGTTTTTAGATTAGTTGGTGGTTAACTATCTAATAGATATTATTTTAGGGTTGAGCTTGGATCAGATTGGTTCGATTTTATAGTAAACCAATTAACCAAGAATTAAACCACTATCTGCGGATTATAAATTTTAAGAACCAAACCAAAGCATAAAATTCATTGAATCAAACCAATCCAAACCATTAAAATACTGGTTGGTTTCGGTTTTGAATAATGGTTCGTTAGAAATTAAGATATCATTTCCATAAACTATTTAAGGTACTTAAAATTGCATAGATAACTTTAACAATAACTTTTATTAAAACTAGTTCCATTAAAATCACAAAAACTCACTTACATCAATTAACCATCTAAAGAATAGTAGAATACCACTAAGCGGTTGTTCTCCAATGGATTTTATCAAGATTAGATAAAATCAAAATCAAACCCTTGATAAAATCCATTGGAGAACCAAGCCTAAATAGTGAAAGCATAGGGCCATGAAATAGTGTTTAGATTAGGAAATCGGTCACCAAGCAAAAAGATCAGAAAACCAATTGACTCAAGTAGGGTGTATTTATTGTATTGAAATTATAGGTATAGGTTATCATATATAGAAGTTATGGAAATTAATTTTGAACATGAAACAATAGAGCTGTGGAATAGGGCATAAATTAGGAAATTAATTGACTGGAAAATAAGTTTATTTAGTGTAGGCTAACAAATTATATACATACTTTTATTATTATTATTTTTTATATACGTACACACACATATTATAGAGCAGTTTCGAACTAAAACCGCTAACGTAAATCCACAAACCAAAACCATTTAAGATGGTTTCTAACTTTTAAAACCGTAACCAAGCCACTAGGCTGACAATAAGATAAGAAAAAGACAAAATAAACACACACACACACACACACACACACACTCCAGTGTATTTTTTCACTTTTCTATACATTTTCACACATTCTTATACACTTTTCACACTTTTCAAGCCCTAACGTCAGTTTAGTGAATTGATTTTAGAATTTCCTTACAAAATACTCCACCATTCAGTTTGAATTGATTTGGACTAGATTTAATTACAGTTTGACAATTATTTAGTTCCCTTAAATTAATTTACTAGTGGGGAGTCGAATTAAAATCAAAATAAAGTTCCGGAACAGAACTTGTAAGAGTTCATAGCTCTTTGAATTAATTTCGAAACCCTCAAACCTAAGAAGGGACATAACCTTAATGTAAGGTCATAATTAACAAGTTGCATGTGTACTTCTTCTTCTTCTTCTTTGTTTTTTTTTTGTTTTCAAATCACCAGAGATGTTCTATTATTGGAAAAAGCTAGCGAGAAAATGTGCATGTGCACTTTTACCAAATCTCTAAGCAAAGGTAATCTATCAAAAGTGAGTGGACACATTTAATTAAAGATATTACTTAAAAACCTCATTTCATTACAGCTTTGGTGGGATGTTCAAATACCTCAAATGTCACAAGCAACTCAAAATAGAAAGCAAAACAAACAATTTTGGCAACCATGCCATAGATGCCAATAGTACTTGGGAAAAAGATGAAATTAACTCGAAACAATCCGGTCCTCAAGCTCCCTCCTTCATCAAGTATTAAAACTATAAGTTCGATCTCCTCTTGCTAGCGTCCAGATACCACGAAATTGAAATGAAACCCCCAAAATAATCATAACCACCCTAACAATCTTGAAGATGCTACTCACTTAGGTTGCCACTTGTCATTACCAAAGTGCTTCCCATATCGTTGTTGTCGTCGTTGTTGTTGTTGTTGTTGGTGGTGGTGATGTTGAGGATCTGAGGAGGTGGTCGAGGACGACAGTGTGGTGGAAGCCTCTGAACCAAAGTCTGGTTGATCATTGGAGAGAGTTGAACTGAAGTAATTAGGGAAGTCATCATTGCTAGAAAGAAGCTGCGCGTAGTGATACAGGTCCGGATAAGTTTCTTGTTGCGACGAAGAGATCATTGGAAAATGAGGAGGAGGGGGAACAAAAGGTGGTTGTGGAATATTGATTCCTTCAGGAGGAGTAGTAGTAGTAGTAGTGGTCACCTGACTACTATTAGTCATGAAGTAGCCGAATTGATCACTAGTAATAGAAGAAGATGTAAGATCGGTAGCGATGGGTTGAACTCTTTCAGGGAAGTTGAGCTTGGCTTTGGTGCCTTTGAACCTAAGAGCAGCTTCATCGTAAGCAAGGGCTGCATCCTCCGCTGTCTCAAAAGTTCCTAGCCAAACTCTGGCTGCTTTCTTTGGATCCCTTATTTCCGCTGCCCATTTTCCCCATGGCCTTTGTCTTACTCCCCTGTAATGCCGCCTCCTTACATTTCCTTTACATATAATTATACAACGTAATTAATGCCATGCATTCAGCCAATTACAATGTATGTACGTACTCAGGTATTTACATATCGGCTCCACATGCATCGAAAGAAACCGGACATGTGTGTGCGTGCGGGCAATGTCTATGGATGATCAAAACCTTCATCATATGCACGTTTTTTGAGCATATGATGAATGTTTTGATGTACAATGGTACTGTATAGTGTGCATATGCGTATGTCTTCATCGCTCTTTTACAAGGTAATAAAAGGTTGGTGCTAAATGCTAATGTCATCTAGGGATTAATTTGTTGCTTCTACTCCATTTTAACCTTTTTTTCCCTTCAACTCAAGATTTTAAATCTCGGTATCGGTGATACGGCCAAATATTGGCAGATATTGGCTTGTATCAACCCGTATATCGGTCAATATCAGTATCGGTCCCTTGAAAAAACTAATATGTATCATCCAATACATCGCGTATCGACGGATATTCCCACTAAATTTTTTTATAGAACCAATACCTAGACTTTCGAAGCTTCCATTTGCCAGAATAATTATAAATAAAAAAAAATCTAGAGAAAACTTTTCTACTGATAAATTCTAGCTCTATGTGACCGGTATGAATATAGACCTAACACGTGCCAAATATCAATTTCTCTAATTGAACGAATAACTCTTCAACAATGTTAGGATAAAGGAAAAATTTCCGCCTATCAAAAAAAATGGAAAAGTTTACCCAAAAACGTCGAGGAAAGAGCAATGAACGGTTCAAATTTGCTCTTTCCTGGATGTTTTCGGGAAAATTCTTCATGTACCTTATCATCCCTTCTAACTCTTTAAAACAAAAGTACTGTCGGTTGCTTTGAAGTGGTTCAGAGTACAGAGGATTACTTACTTTGTCCAAAATGGTACAATTAAACAAAACAAAGAATAAAAGAATAAATCTATCATGTTCAAACCACAATTTTTTCCCGACTCTTTTGGCAGGCATGCTAAAAACATGTGTAAAAACTATGGGCCGACGCTTGTTTGGTCGGCTAGAAGATTGACATTCGGCAAAAGCGTACATAAGTAGTAGAAAATTCTACTATAAAAAGAGGATTCCCACGTACCAACTAGACAATTACAAGTGTCGATCGCTTGGTTGAAAATGGTACATAAACAATTATAAGCATGTCTAGAAAAACGACATGCCCCCTTTTCTAACTCGAAAATTCTTTAGGGACCGATCATGGTGCATCGATGGTGCACTGACCGGTATTGGGATCCACTTTTGGGTCCCACACGGCAAATTCGAACCGTTAGATAATCTTAAAATCATTTTCCGAGGGGCCTACCGTGAGAATCGAGGCAATCGGACGGCTCTAAGTGCTTGATCCAAAATCACCCCATTTCATCCAATTTGTTTCCGCATGAAATGGGGTGATTTTGGATCAAACACTTAAAGCAATCCGATTGTCTCGATTCTCGTGTAGGGCCCCTCGGAAAACGATTTTAAATGATCTAACGGTTTGAATTTGCCATGTGGGACCCACCGAAGTCGGTCGGTGCAAGACTCTTTCTAACCAAGACACAGGAATCCAACCCAAACACACAGAACGACAAACCACTTTACGGAAAGCAACCTAGCCTAGATACACTGAACTGAAACTCAACTGATCAACATGGGCACTGAGTCTGTGTCCGTGTCTTTTTCATTTATTATTAATTACTAGTATTAAATAAGAGCGATGGAGTCACTTATTTGCATGCATCTCGACTAATTTCTAGGGACAAACATCACCGTTCTCTAGATTGTATGCAGTGTCCTTATACACAACACGCTAGCTTTATCTGGTGCCAATATTAGGTGAATTCCGTCTCAATTATTCAATCTGGATTGTTCCTTTTCACAATTTTACATCTCATTGAGTAGGTGAGCCATGTAAGAATTCAAGTTGAATATTGGAGATTTGTAACTTTGATCCCTCAAAATATATTATCCTGATAAGCAATTAGGATGATTTTGAAGATGAACTGGTGGATAAATGTACAACTATTTTATAGCTCCAGATGTCTGCTCAAACCAACTGGAAACTTGCATGGATCATTCGGTCGACGAGATATAGAAAGTAAATAGATCAGATGAAATGACCGGCGTCCGATATTAACTATGCATCAAAAACCCTGTCCCCTGAGCTCTTGTTTTTTTCCCTTTATCATATTCCCTCCGTTCGGATTTGTTGATCCACAAACATATTTTTTCAAGTCCGAAAATGTTTGTCCATTTGCAAAAGTTAAATGATAAAGTATGGAAAAAGTACACAAAAAGTGAGAAAAAAAAAGTAATGGAAAAAAATTGAAATCCCCAAAATAAACCAACAAATCCGGACGAAGGGAATAACAGTTTAGTTTTCGGGCTAGTTTATATGCACATTGACTTGTTAATCCTCTCTTCAGTCAAGTAAAAGCCAAGCTCTCCTAGATTAGTAATAAATTGTTTTTCACTGTCCGACCCCAAAAATTGAATGCTCAGCAATTGTACGGGAGCATATCCACCAAACACCCGGATATGAACTTGGGTACTGAAGCTTTATGTCATATAAACCCATGATTTCATTTTCGTAATAAATTGAATGAATCAACATCAGCCACCTGTGTTCATTGAATGTAACACGGAAGCTACATGGTCACAAAGCTTATCTCTTTCCTTATCAAGATAAATAGTACTCCTTCCGTCCGGATTTGTTGGTCCAGAAACATACTTTTTCAAGTTCGAAAATGTTTGTCCATTTACAAAAGTTAAAGGGTAAAGTATGGAGAAAGTACACAAAAAGTGTTGGAAAAAAAGTAATGGAAAAAAAATTGAAATCCCCAAAATGAACCAACAAATCCGGACGGAGGGAGTATAAATAAACTGAACAAGAAGAGAGATATTTGAACAAGAACAAAAGTCACGACCTCAAGGAGTTGGCAAAGTAATTTTGCCATAAAATTTAGGAGTTTGTTCTCATCTAAAATTTCATATTCGATTTCCCTTGGCAATAAATTTTTGGAGCCACTAGCGGTTATGTCCGATCGTTATTTTCTATACTCCAAAATTAGTCAAAGTACGCGCAAATTGACCCGGACATCCATTCATAAAAAAATATATACATAGATAAATAAAAACCAAAGTCAGAGAAAGAAAGTCTCTCCACAGACGTTGAGATTACATCACCACCCAACTTTTGACTAAAAATAACAGATTGGACAAAAAAAGGAGGACGAAGAGGGTTGGCGTGAAGTAATTAAATTAGTAGTAAGGTTTGATATTTGTTTGTCATGTAGCTAAATTTGAAATCAAAGCAAGCTTAGTAAGAACGCATTATTAAAAACCGGATCCAGATCGTGTTCATCCCTAACAGAAAAAAAAACCTTTAAATAACACATGATGACCTCATAATGTTTAGGTCTAAATTAAAAAGGTAGATATATCTCCGTTTTCCAACACAAAGTAGATGATAAACATAAATATAAAATAGCAGCCCGGCTCCATTTCATAATTATCAAGAAAAAAATTCTGTTCATTTTTTAATCAAGGAAAAAAATGTATTTATGAATTGAATTTAATAAATTCTTTTCACCAATTTTAAAGTAATCATTGAGATCTATGAATTGGTACGAAATTACGCAAAAAATCAAATTAATTAATGTACAGAAATGCTCTAATTTTTTTATTTGAATAATGACACGATTTTTCGAAATTAGTGGACACAAATTATGGGACATCTAGCATTATAGCAACGTACAATAATTGAATTAGAAGTAAGTAAGTACCTGGATCTTGCATGAGGTGAGGAGAGGTGGCAGATTCGGAAGCAGTTGATTGGATTTGGAGGTAATGATCCTGAGGTGGGTAATTAGCGAAGTAGTGATCATGTTGATGATGATCAGCAAGAGAAGTACTACTGGTTCCAATGATACGAGTGAGGCCTGAAACCATGGTGGGATTGTCCTTTTCACCCAAAACTGATGCATAATAATGATCACCTACTACTCCATAGACATGATCATGTTGAAGATCTTGTTGATCATGTTCTTCTTCTTTTTTCTCCTCCGATGATGCTTCCACTGGAAGTGGCCTCTTTCCATGCCTTCGATCCACCTTAGTTATTTTTATCTATATCTATGGTTATAATAATAATAATAATAATACTAAGAGTGTAGTTCTCTTGGCTCGCTCAGACAGAAATTAAGATCAAGAATTGACACCATATACTAACATATATATATCATAAGACAGAGAAGAGTTCGGACTGTGTTTGAAAAGCAGTGAGTCAGGAGAGAGAGAGAAGGAATAAGGTTTGATGCAGCTAGGGTTTTTATTGATGAGGGTTGGAGTTTATCTTCTTCAACTTTATTTCCTTTTTCTCTCCTTTCTTTAAAAAAGAAATTAAAATTAACAAAAAATATGGCAATAAGGCCCACTTCAACATTACGCCAGATCCTTTGTTCTGGACTTCGCGCGTAGCTATGTCCCCATTTGCTAGCAAATAGTATAAGTTAGCTTTTTAGATTGGGCCAATTGCTATAAGGTCTACTATAGTTATTTCCTAACACTTGCAGTCAACATAACTTTTTTCTAACACATCAAATTCACTCACTTATCCAAAATACGACAATACCCCTCGCTTACATGTGAAGTACGTTGCCAGCGCCAAAAAAGTCACCGGAAAATTTCGCTGAAAAAGTAGACTTCGCCGGAAAAGTCGTCGGCGCAGCTATCAGATGTGGTTGTCGGTAAGAAGTGGTTATCTGAGCTCACAAGATGTGGTTATCTGCGCCGGCGACTTTTCCAATCATATCCCTATAGCAACTGGCTCCATATCTGAAATTATAAGATGTGGTTATCTGGTCTCACAAGATGTGGTTATCTACGCCAATGATTTTTCCAATCTGATCCCTATACTGGCCCCATATCTAGAATAACAAGATATGGTTATCTGCGCCGGCGACTTTTCCAATCTGATCACTACAGCATTTGGCCTCATACTTGAAATCACAAGATGTAGTTATCTACAAGAGGTGGTTATCTGTACTATATCCTCTCTTTTTTTAAAGCCTACTTGGGATCAAATGTGGTTATCTGTACTCACAAGAGGTGGTTATCTGGGCTAACAAGATGTGGTTATCTGCACCGGTGACTTTTCTGGCAAAGTCTAATTTTCTGACGAAGTCCAATTTTCAGGCGAGAGTATATTATGTATTAAATTTAACCTAAGGGTATATTTGTCTATTAAAAATGGAGAGTGGACCTTACACCTTAAAAAATGCAAAAAAAATGTATTAGAGGTGCTATGGAAATATGAGATAGATTAAACATGTTACAAAGAACTATAATGAACCTTAGAGCATTGGGTGGTTTTGGATCCGTGTTGGGGCTTTGGGTGGTTTTTGTTTGTGGCTTGGGTCTATGGATCTTGTTATGTATAGTCTTTTCGGTAGGCTCCCGTGTTCCATGGTCTTTTGCCGGTCTGTTGTTGCTTCTCTTTCAGTTGGCTGTTGTTTTTGGGAGGTTTGTTGCTTTGCTATTTTTTAGGGGTTTTTTTGTTTGTCGGGGTTTAGTTGCCTTCGTCGCTTTGGCGTCTTTTGGCTCTAGTCCTTCCTTTGTATTTTTCTCTCTCTTATCTATTATATCTTTCTTTCCTGAGCAAAAAAAAAACCTTAGAGCAATTCTTTAATTTAGTTTTCCATTCGCATTTAAACAATTTAAAATGAACAAACAAGCTTCAAATTGGAACTTAATATAATCTAACTTTTTTGGGTCAAATAAGCTAGAAAATCGAAATATGTGATTATTCATAATTGTTAACAACCGCCCTTCATTAACTTTCTTTATTCAAATAAACTAAATTAGTTAGATTTAGTGTTAGCAAACAGAGGGAATGTTTTTTCAATTGCAATATTATTTCTTGAGATTCTTAGGTTTAAATATTCACTTGCAATATTATGTCTTGAGATTCTTACGTCTAAATATTCTACAATATGAAAATAGAGATATCCCCAAAACCAAGAAATAAGAACGGGGAATTTAGTTTTAACCTTGGGGCTCGATTGAAAACGGGATGAGATTTGGTTCGATTAAATAGTAATCGGGGATAATAAGATTCTAATTGTCTTATCATACCATAATAATATGCAAATTTTGTCCATAAAATATTCTCATCAAATGGACTAAATCTAACTAATTTAGTTTTCCGGCATAGACACTGTGTAAACACATGCTCTGCAAAATCGGCGTTTGGCACATAGCATAACAGAATCCATATATTATCTCTGTCTTGTCCTATTTACTTGTCGTTCCCTTTCGGTGAACCACCACTACATATAATCTGGAACTTAATTAGATTTGTAAAAGTCACTGCGTAAACAAACCAAAAGAAGCCAAGAAAGTGCTGATTCTCTACAATACCAAGTAGTTATATGTTACTATCAATTTGGCAAAAACGCTACACCTCGGAGCAGGTCTAGTGGAGAGGTTGAGTCATTCTCATTTTTTGGTCAAAATTGCGAAAAACTCTATTCCAATGGTGTGCTATTTCCCCACCCATAAATGCCTCCACCCATTTTCCACACAAAAATGGCCTGAGCCATTTGTGCCACCTCACCAAACTAACCACCAAATCCTTCCCGGCAAAATCTGTGCGAGTGTGGTGTACGTGTGTCCGAGATTGAGAGAGAGAATACATGTTGCCATTGTCAGAGCCATTGTCAACTTGTGCAAGGCCGGCCCTGGAGTGAAGCCGGAGGCAGTGGCGGCTGCAGAAATTTTGAATAAGATGTTCAAAAATTACATTAATTCTACTATCTCTATTTACTAGCCATATATACACAAAATTTTATACATTAATGTGGATAATGGGAACAAATAATAGAAAATACATAAGATGTCACAAATAATAATAGAATACATTAGTTTTTATCGTAGGAAATTGGCGAATAGGTTTACACTGGTTTTTTTTCTTCTACACATGCTCTTATTATGTAGACATAGAATTGATTGTCATTTAGAGAAAAGTCAGAGCATGAAATCGATACTAATAGACATTTTTTTTCTCTATCTATTATTAAAATTTTTACCATTAAGAGTGTATTTTTTTGAGCTAATATATTAGGTCTTCGATTATGAATTTCATGGATTAGTGGATGGTCACACTAAATGATTAAGTGCTCAAACAACCCAATCCAAAGATAATTAGATTGTCACTTATATTAGAAAATACAAAACAGTTGAGGTTGTTCAATTGACCATTTATGGGAAGCTATGGAGCTGCCTATGGCTTTTAATTGGGTTGTTTACATTGGATTGGTTTGTGGGCTAATTATTTGAGGCTAGTTGTTCAAACTTTTTTGGGTTAGGTGTTCAAATATTTTTAGGTTGCGTATTCAAAAAAGGGATAAACTACTCCATTCGTCCCTTTTATAGTGTGTACATTTCCATTTTGGGTTGTCCCTTAATAAATGCATGTTTTGAAAAGTTAGTGGGTACATTTCCTATTTTACCCTTAAAAATAGATTCATTTTTAAAAAGTTAGTGGGTATTATTATATTGATAAGAGTAAGTAATGAAAAGTAGATGTAAAAGTTATAAAAGTTGATGTGAGAGAAAAATAATTAGAATTTCCAGGTAACACACTTAAAAAGGGACGGATGGAGAAAAATAAAACTAGAAATATTACATGTATTATAAACAAAATAAAATAAAAATTTAAGTTGTTCAAGTAACCACTCTTATCCCTTAGTAGAGCCGCCTATGATTGGATGTGCGGTCATTTTAAGCCTCCAAAATTTTAGCAAAAACAGGGGCCCGATTTTCATATAGCCGTGTATACAAGTTGTTCTGCATTTCAGAATATGTTGGGTGCTGTCATCAGTGGAGGTCCTAGGTTCAGATCTCAGGGGTCCCTTTTCGTAGGGGTGGGAATTTATGACACGACACGATAATATGATCCGAACACGACACGAAGTTAACGGGTTAGTGTTGAGTATTTCTGACACGAAACACGTTTATGACACGACCCGAGAACACGATTAGTAAATAGGTCAGGTTCGGGTTCAACCCGCATAACTCGAGAATGAAACGAATTAACTTGTTCGTCTATTCGTGTCGACACGGTAACCTAAGAATGACACGAATTAATCATGTCAATTCGTGTTGGGTTCGGGTCAAATTTGTCTAAATAGGTTGTTTACAAGTTAATCGTGTCAACCGAACATGACACGAATATTAGCAGGTCGGGTTAGGGTCAGTTTTTCGACACGATTAGTAAAGCAGGTCATTTCGACTCAAACCCGATTTGACACAAACCCGATTCGACACGACACGACACGAACACGACACAACACGACCCAACGCCCACCCCTACCTTTTCGGCAAACCAATTTTTTTTCCTCCTTTCGTATATTTAATTTTTCTTTTAATTTTTAATATTAAATTCACAAATAAAACACTATTGACTTTAAAGAAACCAATATAATTTATTTTCACTCACAAACTTTGATTAAAAAAGGTTTAAAATAAACAATTATAAAAATGAATTCTTATAGTTAACGTTAATAACATGATTTGTTAGATAAAACTATGTGCATGAGCGATACTTCGTTATGTTTGATTTATTTTTTCTAATTGTTTAAATTTTTTTAAATTTTAGTTAAATTATGAAGTTAAAATACCATATTTTATCTTTTTACCTTAATTAGCCACCTATATTGAATTTTTTAGTTAAAAAAGTGGGGCCTATTTTTAAATTCACTTTAAGTTTTCAAAATATCTAGGCTGGTCCTGGGCTTGTGATTAGAGAGAGCGAGATTGAGATTTGATTTGCTGGTTGGTTCTTATTTTGATGAAAGCTAGGAGATTTTAATTTTCACCGATTTCACCTTGGGATAGTTAGCATTGAGATTTGTGGGCTTTAACATAAATTAGTATTAGCCCAATGGACATTAGAATAATAAGCCCAATTGGTGTTAAACCAATGGACCTCACCTTGGGACAATTTTTGAAAAAGAACGGCACTGCAAATGACAATGCACCATTACAATAGCATTGCTATTTTTTGGCCAAATGACACTATTTATGGCCATTTTTTGGGAATGGCTTGTGCCAAAATGGTATGACCACTGGAATTGCTCTCACCGTTAACTTTGTCAACCTTTGGTATGACTAGTTACTTGGACAGTCAGTGATTAGATTGTTCTTGCAACAGAAATAAAAAAAAGGATCCAATAATTATAAAAAAAAAACTACTCCCTCCGTCCCTTTTTAAGTGATTCATATGAGAATACGTGTAATTTCAAACCCCTAAAAAACATATTTCTCTATGTAATTTTTAAATTAAAGTGCTCATTGAGTACTTTAATTTGGTGCCAAAAAAAATTAAAAACGTTCAACGGAGGTGCCTTTTTTAACGTCCACAAAAATACACGTTTCCCAAGCGGATCATTTAAAAAGGGACGGAGGGAGTAACAAATACGGGAAAAAAAATTCAGTAAGGACAAAAAAAATAACCTGACTCAATTATTTAGCTAAAACACCCATTAAACAAACTAAAAGAGCTTTGCTACGTGCACAGACATGTCAAGGGACCCACTTTGGAGTCTCCACAAATGATCAAAACTATTCATTAATTTTAAAATTACTACTCTGTAACAAATCAGGTCAATCGAATATCTGTAAGTGCTTAATCAAATCTTTCAAATTTTCATTCAGAATTCAAGATCTTGAATTCTCAATATTGAGAAAAAGTTAGATAATTTGTATCCAACAATTATAGATATTCAATTTAGACGAATTTTTTTGAGGTGATTTAAAACATTATTTTAAAAATAAATTAACAACTTGAATTATTTGTGGAGATTTCAAAGTAGGCACGATCTGTGCACAGACCATCTATGCGCCGTGCACGTAGACTTTCTGTTGCTAAAGAAACTGTATGGGAGCATGCATATGAACAAATTCACTGAAAAAACACAGCGATCGAGGAAAGGAAACTTGGAGTATTAAGCTACATTTTCAATTACACAAAGCAAAAGCAATCATAAGATTCTTTTTCCCTCGTATATATGTTTAATGGGATATCAATCATACACATTTTTTTGAGAAAAGGATGTCATGCTATTGGACACACAATGCAGCAGCAAGCAATTAACGCCCTATAACGAGGAAATTGTCGCTGACTTTGGTATGGACCAGAGGCAGATGAGTCCCAACGATTACGCATCTACGTTTCCAATTTTTATTGGGAAAATCACCAAACAGTGACAGTAGTGGAAGTAATTGCCAATTAGTGGAAGTTATTATCACTTTGATGAATTGGGGACCTTGCCGATCCTTCGGTGCTGAACCAATTCGGCTGTCCATTTCACGCATCAACGGCTCAGATTTTACATCTTCAAAGTGTCTCCGAAGCATTAATTATTTGATGCAATTCGATTGATGCACGAAACAAACGGCGCTAATGAGGGTTGGCAAGGCCTGTGAACCCCCAAGACAATAGGCCCCCGGGTTTGAAAATAACCAAAATCGTGATATGCTTCAAAAACTATTGACCAATACATATATGGTACCATTTTCTTGCTCAGACCATTTTGTTCTTTGTCCTTAATTTGGAGTGCAAGTCAAACAAAAACAATGAACAGGTTCATGAAGTAGAGCCAGTCCATCCAATAAAAAGAGCAAGTCAAAAATTGAATACAAAAAGTGGGTTATGCAACTAATACTCACAGGGATTTACAGGCCTTTTGAGTGCAAGTCACACAAAAAAAATGAAACAAGTCTATAAAGTTAAGGGTGCAAGTCATGGAAAGTTAGGGCATGCAATTATATTAGCTCTGAGACAAGTGCAAACTTATAGGGTGCAACTCGTACATTATGGAAAAACAACTCATTAAACTTATAGGAGCAAGTCCATTTAAGACAAATGTCAAGTCCGAAAATGGACATGCAAAGTGGGCCCATGAAATTAATACTCTCTCAGATGTGGGCAAACGTTTGGAGTGCAAGTCTAACAAAAAAGATAAACAAGTCCATAAAGTTATGAGAGCAAATTCATCTAGTACAAAGGCAAAGTCTAAAAATAGAAACACAAAGTGGGCCCATGGAATTATTACCTTTTGAGGCAGGAACAGACTTTTTAGGGTGCAAGTCTCACTAGAAGAAGAAACAAGTCCATAAATTCATGAGAGCAAGTCCATCTAGAACAAATGACAAGTTGAAAAAATGGAGACACAAAGTATTTGGGGTACAAGGGTAAAATGGTCAGGCCATGTCATGATTACCATGTTTCGGTCATTTTAATAGCTCTTACCATGTTTTCGTAATTTCAATACTCGGGACCATTGAATCGGCAATATTTCTGGTCAACGCCACTTATTGGTAATTCTCTAATTTCTATTTGAATTATATTAGTTTTTTTTTTTTTGCTCTTCAAAAACTTAAAAATTATATAAGTGAACAAGTTTTATTAGGAGATGAATGAAAAATTCTCTCTGAAAGAATCCATAATTAAGAAGGTGAAAAGTCACCACCATCCTACATTGTTCAAATATGCAAACAATGTCGAGTATATAAGTCCCAAGTTTGTTTGTTTGTTTTTTTCTTCCCCTTTTAATGATTCAGGTATCCAGGATAACATACTTGCCCCTCGACTAATTCCTACTACGTCCCGAGGCTGTGGGTGTGGCTTGGGCTTTCGACCTAGTAGCCTTCACTATACTCCCCAAAAACCCATTAAACAATTTGGGTTTGGGATTGGCCTATTGGACTTTGCAAACTGGGCTACCAAATTTCTTTCGGGAAAATTACGAGGTGAGCTAGAAAACCTCTCTTAATTCCCTCCAACTCCACCCAATTACTAAAATAGTAAAATGTACCTTTAACGATTGCACATACTTTTATAGCAACAATACCCCTTAATCCAAGTCATCAACGTTGCTCCAAGTGAATTTCTCGGAGCTAGATTGGATCAACTGAAACGGGTCCAAGTCAGGAGTGACTGTGTACAAACTACAAAGTCCTCCACCGTCTACAACGTTGCTCTATTGACTACTCCCTAAAAGTTACCTATACCAACCGCGAAGACTTTGTCCGCCGCCAGATCTGCCGTGAAACTAGTTTGATTTCCACTTTTATTAAATATTGGGTTCACCAAAACTTGTTCAATATCCATTTTAAGTTTATGAGGCGATAGTTCAATTTTTTTTATATGGATTCACCAGAATTAGTTAATTTCCCTTGTTTTGAGTTTTACGAGATTAAAGCATGTCACATGTTGATCAAGCTATGGAAAATATTAGTAGACTTTATATCTCACTAGGTGAGTTACCCTGGTGCGAATCACGATCGGTGTAACTCGTTGATTCTAAAATTTGTGTTTCTATTTACGCGCTATTATCCTTTTCCCTTTCTCATTATAGTACCTTATAAATCACAAAACTTCTCACAATCCCAATAGTGAATATTTGCAAGTGAATGACACATGCCGGCACAACCAATAGTTACAAAGTTTAGGAAATTTTTTTCTGACAATTTCTGATATTAATGTATCACTAATTTAGTTCCTGCAAGTAGCTGCTTGGCACTTCCTCTAGCAGCATTGTATCCCTCTGCCATCAATTCTTCAAACACCGTCCTTACAAACAAATTAGTTTGCTTTCCCTGAAGGAAAATTTTCAAGCGACACGAACTTCTCAAGCAAGTAGTTCATGGCAAGCTCAGTGCCAGCCGCATTACCAACCCACCCTACAATTTCTACCACTTTAAGGCATTCATGTCACCCATTCATAGCCTCCCTTGGCTTTCTTCCCAAACAGGGGAAGTAACAGATTCACATCATCCTCTTTGTTCTTGGATGAGGAAATCAAAACACTATATGACATAAATCTCATAAATTCTTCTTATAACGTACATGTTCCTACATGTTCTGATTTGAAGCCTGGATAAAGCGTATCTGCCCAGAAGGAAAGGCATCATGTCACTGCGAAGTAAAACAATGAATTTGATGACAAAAGTCCACATTATTTATTAGATGAAGATGGTGTAACAAGGTATTTTCACATCCCACAAGTCAAGTTCATCCATTGGGCATGTATTTGATATGAGATGAACAATCGTTTGTTTCTCATGGCACTCTAATAAATTTACAGATTCCTTACTCAGCACCATGATGGCACTTGTATGATAGATTCAGATATACGGTTTGCTCTCCCATGAGGCATTGATTAGCTGGGTAAAAATCTAACCAGTTTTTTACATTCTCATTCTGTAATGCTCCAATCATCGTATAATTTTCAAAGTCCATGATGCATGGAGAAGCAATAGCCATGAAAAAACCATATTTCTAGACATTATTTTCTGGTACTTCTAATTTAACCCCCCCAACTGCAAATAATAGATGTCCAAAATCTCAAAATAACGTTTTTTTTTTTTTTTTTTTTTTTTTGAGAATGCGATGGAGAAACCCAAAAGAAAGTCAAACAGAATTGTAATATAGTTTTCAGTAGTAACTGTAAAGACCCGTAAAATTTTATTTATTTATTTTTCTAAATAACATTGAGGTAATGTGAGGAATTGTGTAAAATGACTAAGTTTGAGAGGATTAGATGTTACAAATGTTGTATGGGTCGATTTGGTTTATATGTGAAATATTTGGACTTGTGATACAATTATGCAAGATATGTGGTGTGTGTGGTTTATAGATGTGTGGTGTGAGAAAAAGAGAGAGACAAAGCTCACCTCTTCTCCCCAAAAACTCAGCCGGCCATCTCTCTCTCTTCTCCTCCATAACTCTTTTCTTCAATTCTCTCACCAATCCAAGCCAGCTCCCAAGTTTCAAACTTAGCCCCTTCACGAAAGCTTCTCAAAATCGCGTGCTCTACGCGTTGGTGTGTCTTTTTCACCCCGGTGTTTGAAGAACTTCTCTTGGAGTTGAAGCTAGGGTTAGGGTTTTTGCCATTGGAGGTGTTATCAAACCATAATCTCAAGAGGTAGGGGATCATCCTTCAATTCTCAATGCAAATTTGATATTTGTATGTGTATTACCCTCATAGTTGCTAAGCTCCTCTTAATCCTTGTCTTAAGCCTTTGTGGAGAGATTCTAGTCTTGTTATATCGATGTTGAGTTGTTCCATTGCTTTCCTAAGTGATTCCCTAGTTAACTTGTTTGTTTGATTTGAGTTGGGTTGAAATTCTCCACCTTGGGTGAAAATCTGCTAGACTTGTTACTATTCATGCCTTTCGGGAAACATTGATGCAAAATTAGGAAAAATATAAAATTAAAAAGTTGTAGCTCATCAAATTCCCTACGTTTTGATATATAATACGTCCAAAACGGAGTTCGGCGTGAAAAGTTATGGCGAAAATACTCGGACTACCAAAACCCGTTAAATCTGCCCAGGACCACTTTGGATCGATCCAACTTAAGTTTGGATTGATCCAAACCCCCTTTAATGCAATTTTGCTCATTTTGACCACTTTTTTGCCCTTTTTGTGCGACGTACATACTATGGTCATTCTAATTGACTTGAAACACCTTGAGATAAGTGTTATGGGTATAATTTAGCGTATCCGATGCTACCTTAAGGTCCCTCCGGGTTCATGTTATGTGTTTGACACCTAATGACACTATCTTGATGTTAACCAATCAAATTAGGTTTTTTGAGCGTTGAATTGAGTTGAGGCGATGCATGGATACTTAAACGATATGAATGAACATGAAATGAGATAAATGAATGGCACAAGGCCCAAAAAAGGGTATGTCCGGTTGGCACGGAGCCCGAAAGGGTATGTCCGGATGGCACGGGGTCCGAAAGGATATGCCCGGATTATAATAAATGAAACAAGTGAATGGTAAACTTGGTGTGAATGGCATGAGGATTACGTTGGACACGAGTCATAAACGACGGGTATTGATCGATTGATATTGGGAATCAGAGGACATCGTGACTTACCAAATTCCTTTCCTATGTTTTCATTAATCCTATTAAATGATTCCTTTCTTGTTGCATGTCATGAGCATCTCATTTCCATTTAGAATCGATAGATGTTTTCCTACTAGGCTAGTGAGCTCACCCTTAAAATTTTCAGGTACATCGCATGGAGGATCATGATTGGGCGTGTGGAAGTGCATGCATGACAACTTTTTTTGAAAGCTCATTGGACAAGTTACATGATCATCTTGGAATTTGCATATTTTTGGAAGAGATGAACAATTAACTTGTAATTTACATATTTTGACTAGAAACTTATAAAGTTTACCGGTTGATGTACTCTGATCTGAATATGTTAAACTTTGATTTTTTGTTAACTTTGGGAATGAAATTGACTTTGACCGTGGATGGTGTTGACCTCCACGTGGATATTTATATTATTTATGTTTATGAAAATTTGAGGCGTTACAGTAACAAAAGAAAGCCTTGTGTTGGATTGGCACTAACTCTAAGTTGAAATTCAGCAACCTCGTATTTCAACAATCAAACAAACCCAATTTTTCTTTATCCCAAAAGCAACTAATCTTGTTTTTTCATAGTTAAACCCCAAATTTCCGTAAACTTAACCCACCACAAACCCCAGTCAGAAGCAGCATTCGTTTGGAGTTTCCAACATGCTTTTACATCCTCAACGTAGTAAAGAACTCTGTTTAAGCAAGTGGTTCTACTACACCCTTGTCTGCATCTAAACTTGGGTTTTTCGAGCTAAAGGGTCATAGTGTCTCTGTTTTATAATAGACAAATGGAAGCATGAGCAATGGCATACTAAGATAAAATCAAGTCATTGTGCAACAAATGACTCACATAGATGAAATACTTTATAATGAGGTGCGTGATATGTGAAATATATTACAAGAATGATACTTCAAAATAAAGAGTTTCTATCGATAAGTAGCATCAAATAAAGGACGGGTGTGGACGGCCACTTCCGGTGTCAGGAAAATGTTTTTGAAAAATAAGAGTCGCCACCTGGGATTTCATTTTGGAAAATCCTTTTGTTACCCGAGAAACCGTTTAAAAATAATTGACGACTCTTGTGCCATTCGGAAAAAGGTTTGGTCTGCGGAAAAGATTCTTTTTGGGTCCGGAAGCCAAGTTACGGGCGGGGAAGGTTTTTGGAAAAGCACCCCGCTCGCCCAGGATATTCCCGGTCTCTACTAAATATTTGTGGGATTTTCTTTTTAAAATGTTTTATTGAAAGTCTTTGACAATTAATCAAGTAAATAACAGGAAATAACAAATAAATGAAATTAACAGGACTACAAGGAAATAATATAAAATGAAGGAACTAAATGTTAAATAAAGTAAAGTTGAGGGAAAAAGTGTAATTTTGAAAATGTAAATCGCACCAGAGGATAAGAAAACAGGGGAGATTTACTGGAGAACAGGGGAGATCCGCCGGCTCTCTGGGACAGCCGTTTGGCTCTGGTGAAAGAGTCGTCCGATCCTTAATCAGGGCCGACCGGCCCTCTAGCCGTTTTTTGCAAAATATTTTCTATCCTCTGGAGGGAATGGAGTTTTGACTCGAAAACCGGTTTCTTTTATACAAAAATTCTCCTAAGAGGAGTATTAATGTTTAGAAAATGTTTTTGGGAAGGAAATGTATCCCGAGAAAGGCCGAACCGCGCGATTATGATGAAAAATCACTCGTTTCGATACCTCGGGAAGATTTTTACTGTAAATAAACTTTCCCGGACCCGAAAGTAACTACTGGAGTTACTCCGAATTCGGGAAAAGATCCCTCAAAAAACCGCGGTTATGGAACCCGGTCCAGAAAATATGATTTTATACTTTGATCGGATTGATTCGAACGCCTGAAAGAAACTTGTTTTTCCTCGGTTTTGATTCTCAATGCCCTCGCAAACTTCTGGAGTTGGGTAGGTGTTTTTGAAATATTTTTCGTATAGAGTTTCCTATTGGAAGAGAAAGTAACTGGATGCGGGGAAATTTTGCACGATTTTTGTTTTGCAATCTCTCTTTCGCAATTACCGTATTCAACCTTTCTCCTCTCTACCTCTTCACCCTTCTTTTTTCAAAGTGAGCGAATGGAACTGATTTTATAGACGCTGAGGTTACCCACAAAATCACGCAAGAGATTTTTATCATCATGATATTCCCCGGCGCGGGGAATATATTCTTCTGCAGTAAATCTTTGAACCCAGATTTTTCGACAAGATAGGTAACAGACAGAGCCGGCCGGTTCTCAAAGAGAGTCGTCCGGTCCTGCTGTCAAAGCCGTCCGGTCGTTCTACGGAAGTAAAGCCGCCCTATTCATGGTTCAAAGCCGTCCGGTCCTCTACTTCTTATTTCTGAAAATTCTTTTGTTGTTTTTCAAATGATTTTTTAAAGGTGTGACCGATCATTTCAAGGTATTCTACATATTTTCATTTATTCATCATCGGGGATGCGCAAGTCATCAAAATTGGGGTGTCTACAGTTGCCCCTCTTCGACGCGGTTTAGTCACCATTCTGTGATGCAAGTTGCGTCGAAGATAAGGAGACATCCCAATTTCGGTTACCCTGGCACGAAAATAAACAATTAAAAAATATGATCGAGTTTGGAGCTTCCTACGTACCTCGTTTGTGAGGATCAGACCAATCGTAGTTCGGCGGGGCGCTTATGAAAATTGATACCTCATTTTTCAATGAGGGAAAAACAAGTGATATTTAGTGAACAAAAACCGACGAATGTCTCGAAAATTTTAAATGCCGCGTAAGAGCTTACATTAAAATTTTAAATGCCGTACAAGGACTTACATAAAAATTTTAAAATGCCGTACAAGGACTTACATAAAAAATTTAAATGCCGTACAAGGACTTACATAAAAATTTTAAAATGACGTACAAGGACTTACACAAAAATTTCAAAATGCCATACAAGGACTTACATAATAATTTCAAAATGCCGTACAAGGACTTACATTAAAATTTTCAAAATACCGTACAAGGACTTACATAAAAATTTCAAAATGCCGTACAAGGACTTACATAATAATTTCAAAATGCCGTACAAGGACTTACATAAACAATTTCAAAATGCCGTACAAGTACTTACATAAAAAATTCAAAATGCCGTACAAGGACTTACATAAAAAATTCATAAAAAATTCAAAATGCCGTACAAGGACTTACATAAAAAATTTCAAAATGCCGTACAAGGACTTACATAAAAAAAATTTAAAATGCCGTACAAGGACTTACATAAAAAATTTCAAAATGTCGTACAAGGACTTACATAAAAATTTCAAAATGCCGTACAAGGACTTACATAAATAACTTTTGAAATGCCGACTGTGATTTGTTCGGAGTCACGAAAGTGCTTATGACCGGTTCGGGGTCAAGAAAGTGTATATAAAAGTGATTGTGATCGTTCGGAGTCACAAGAGTGTATGTGACTATTCAGAGTCACAAGAGTGCATGTGTTGCTTAGTGAGGGAACTGGATTCAGACCACGGAGGTTAATGCCAAGGAAGACTGAAGAACACAGTGAGTGCCTACAGAGGATTTTAGTTTGAAAAATTGTCACTGAGAACTTTTGATTGAAGAATTATCCCGGAGGATGGTTGTGCGAAACTCAGGTTTCGACACTTGATGACATAATGACAACATTCCTTTCTTTGAAAAGGTAGGAGACACAACGGGGTGTCTCTTTTGCTTTACTGTCTTTCCTTTTGGCCAAGGTTTGGAACTCGGATTGGTTCTTGAAGCTTAAGCTTTTAGGTTGAGGTTTGACCCTTGGATTTGTTTTTGTTGAGGCTGAAGATTGCGGCTTTGAGCCTTCTTGGATCCCTGCGAATGCTTGCCCCGGTAGATGGTTATGAGTCAATATGCCCCAGTTCTTGGATTTGGGCTCATGATTACCCCAGTGAATTGTGGTAGGCTGACGTACCCCAGCTTTGGACAAATGTGCTCCTCAGTTCTGAATCTGTTGGTGGTTTTGGCTATCATTGATTCTTCCACGCATTGAAATCGTCTTCCACGAGTCTAAGACTAACAAGACCATTTAGGGCCTGATTGGATAAAGACCTTGTGTGAATTTGGACAAGGTCCAGACGGAGGAGTGACTTTATAATGATGCCCATTGGCAAGACATGGATAATGAAGTGTACTTTTGACAAGACCATGCTGACTGAAAGGATTTTACAAGACTGACATGGCTGAGGGATTTGATCGGCCATATGGACAACAAAGTGTACTTTAACATGACTGGCAAGGCCGAGGGATTTGATCGGCCTTTTGGACAAATGTGGTGGATTCTGACAAGACTACGTTGACTTGAGCTTGACAAACTCGAGGATGGCAAAATGTGCCCCACAATTGATGCTGAAATTGTCATATACTTGAGTCTTTGAAATTTTAAAATTATTTCACTCCGTCAAATGATAATCATTCAAATCAATTGTTCTGTCGAAACACGAGATTTCTTATTTTGAACCCATGCCTTGGGCTACTGACGATTATCTGAGGTGCCCTAGTTTAGGAGGGCTGCTGATGAAGACACCTTGATGTGCTCTGGTTTGGATTTCTGCTTTGGCTGACGCCACTGTTTGCACAATGCTTTGACTTTTAAGGGAGATTTGGATTGTTCCATTTTCGACTTGGATTCTCACTATCAAGTTGCGCTTTCCAATCTGAAAGGTCTTTATTCAGGTTATAATGGGGTCAAGGTTTTGGGGCTTGACAAAGAAAGGATAATAGGCTCAAAATCTTATTTTCCTTCGGGTTATTGAAGCTAGCAGCTATTGGTGCCCCTTCCGGTCTTCAATGGGCATTTTCTTTGTGCCTCATTTTGCTCGAGCATTTCCACAATTTGTTGTGCCTATGTGTTTGGCACCTTCATGCTCTTAAAATTTGGACGTGCCATTGGAAACTATGCGTTTTGGCACTTTCATTGGACGTGCTGGTGACAACTATGCACTTAGCACCTTATTTCTCTTAATTCACCCAAATGTGGGGGATAGCTGCCTAGCTAGGTTATTTTCAAAGAAATTGATTTCAGGCTCAAAGAGGGTGATCAAGGGATATATTTATCTGGGGAATAAAAGCAAAGAATGCCTTTCTTCATTTTGAATTGCGCAACTTGATAGAAAGAATCTGTTCATGCTCTAACTTTTGCCTAGATCACTGTAGACACCCCTGATTTTGCACCAGAGATACACGCAAGCATTCCCGATGATGAAAGGACCAATGATGTTTACCTTGAGGACCGGAACAAGGCTTGAACTTGAAAAACCCTTCAAACATCCACCAAAACCCACCAAAAGCCTCCTCAAAACAACCCAAGCCTACACCATCTTTTAGTACATTCAAAACCCTCTTTATCGATATATAATATGTCCCAATCCGTTTTGAAATGAGGGAGATGCGCGCGTTTCACTAAAAAGACCCGTTTTCCCGACCTCTTGAGGGTAAAATGGTCACACACTTGGATGTACAAATCATTTGGCATTGAGACCACTTGGGTTAGAAAGTAGACTCGACCACCTTTCCAACGCTTCAAACCACGCCTAAATCGGAGTTCGGTAGCACCCCACCTTGGGCGCCCAAAGTCACCTTGAGCGCCCAACCTCACCTTAGGCGCCCAAGGTGCACACCAGTCAATTACAGGCAGTGGGTGCAATGATGAGATTCTACTGCAAGAGGAGCGTATGTTCCCCCCAAATACGTTCAAAACCCATACAATTACCCCTAAACCCCTTCCCTAATAACATCCCAAGGCCAATTCAAAATCAAACCCATTTCCCTCCCATTCTCTCTCTATATATACCCCCTCCCTCACTCTCTCATTTCCCTCTTAGCCATTCTCACCCCACCACCAGTATATACTTCCTCTCTCACCTCTTCCCTCTCATTACCAGCAAACAATTCGTCCATCCTCTTCTACCTTACCAAAAACCCATCAAAACTACACCCAAATTCACTCATAATCCTTGAAAACCACCACTTCCTCCAAATACCATCAAAGTCAATCCTAAACTACCACAAAAACAGCCATAAGCTCACTACCTTTGCTCTCCAGAATCAACCTCCAAGCTCAAACCCAACAAAAACCTCAAGTTCTAGTCTTGATCAAGTTCAAAAAGGTATAAAACAAGCTTTGATCAATTGGTCCCTTTGAGGGAGACCAGTAGGTTCACACAAGTTCTTTGTACTTGTTGTGAGCCTACAAGGTCATAAAAATCAAGAAAAACATTTTAAAAATTTCCAGTTTTACAGGGGTTGAGTGCCCAAGGTGGCCTTGGGCGCCCAAGGTCCCCTTGAGCACACCAGAAAACCAGTTTGGTATTTTGGGCATAACTTTTTACGCGAACTCCGTTTTTGATGAGTTATATATCAAAACATAGATAATTTGAAGAGCTATAACTCTCTAGTTTCATGATTTTCCAGATTCTGCCTTTACAGTGTCCAAAATTTGCAAATAAGCTATGGACAGATTGATGTTTTGTGTATTTTGTTCTTTGATCATCATTATATATCATCTCATCATTCTATTGTTCTATTTCTTCTCATTACAGAAGTGTGTGTGTGTTGTTGAGTATATCTATCATCTTGTCTCACTTCTCTCAAGCTCTCGCTTCATATTTTCCTTTGTTTATTGTGAATAATCAAGTTAATGAGCCACAAACTTTGTTTATTGTTCATGGATCATATCTCTCACTCTTTGCTTACTGTTGAAAATCATTGTTCAAATACCATTTGATGTTGAGGTTGTGAATCCATGAACAATATAACAAAAAGAAATTGAAATCAAATGAGAACCAAGGTGGTTCCTGAGCAGTGTATATGTTTCATTCATTTTGTCATAATTATTGTTGTCTCAAGTATATATGAGTTCATCTCAGTTGCTTATCAGTCTCTTGATAGTTCTTCTTCTCTCTCAACTCAAATTCAATTTCATTTATGGGTTTCTCTCAAAACTAAATCTTCAAAAATCTATGTTTTTGTTAGATAATCACTTTTGAATACCTTGATGAGATCCTGTTATGGAGTTATGAGTTGAAAATCAGTTTTGAGGATGTTTATGATCAAAGCAAGGTATTCTTCAAATTAGAAAACAAAGGTTAAACAGTTGAACTTGGGAGACCTTGGGCGCCCAACCTCACCTTGGGCGCCCAACGTCTGTTCCGTCAACAGATTGGTTAGCAGCTACTGCATCTTTCATTGCTTTCATTGTTCATTTTAATCTTAGTTTCTGCTTTTCATCTCATTCTGTTCATCCATAATCTTGTTTATAATCATATGTCATCATCATCATTTCATTGTAAATTACACGTACACACAAACACCGCAATCTCTTATATTGTATTTTATCCTGTGTACATGCTTCATATCTTGTTTATATGTTCAAAATCAAGTTTTAAACATTTCCATATCCCACAAATTGTCTAGTAAAGACCGGTTCAGGGACCGGGCGAGGGGGGTGCATTAAAACCCTTCCCCTCTCGAAACCAAACCCCCAAGCCCAGAAATAAAAGGTTTTCGCACGACCGGTAAAATCATTTTTCAAAACCATTGGGCATAACGAGTCACTCTTTTTGGTTTCTCAGGTTCATTCCTTAAACCCGGGTGGCGACTCCAAAATCACTTTTCAAATCAAAATCGAAACGCCATTGCATGGGCGGCCGCCCGTCGGGTGTCCACAATCAAATTTTGAAGTTTTGATCTAGCGAGCCTTTTTGCCTTAACTTTTGCCTAGGCCACCCTTGCGGGTTTTCAACCTAGCAGGCTTTTTCTATGTCAAAGCATTGCTTCTTGATGGCATTAGGGAATGGTGTCTAGAATTCCTTCTTCTTTCGCAGGGCAAGGATTCAATCTCGTGTTTCGAAGTGATTCTCATGATTCTCAAATGATGGTGGAAAACAATTCCAAGTTGAGGGATTATTGCAAAAACTCAAGTTTATTAAGACAATTTCAACATAAAGGTGTAACATTGATTTTCCAAAAGTTGCGATCGAACCACTAAGGGTTGCCTACGTATCCTTTTGCAAGGAATCAGATCGTGCGTAGTTCGGGACTACAAAGCTGACTCTATTTTTGTTGGTTTTTCGACGGTAATAAGACACTACAGACTCGAATTTGAAGACAGACGCAAACCTGAAAGCAAAAACATGAAAGACTCGAAGTACAACCTAACACAACTTTGACTTGAAAACTTGACCCGAAGATTTGGCCTGACTTGCATGCTTCCAAGACCCGTGGAAGATTGAGCTATTGCATGATCACTGATGATTCCTTGTTTAAGCAAGGTTTTCAGCTCTGCTAGGGATGGACCCGTTGTCAATGAGATCTTGAATTTCATGGCGGAGGCGGTGGCACTCATCGGTAGCATGACCGGGTACTTGATGGAAGGCACAGAAGGCATCTGTGTTGTGATTGGACGGAAGCTTTTGTGGTAGAGGAGTTGGTTGGAGTGGTCTAAGGAGACCGTCTTTGAGGAGTTCCTCATAGACCGAGGATAGGGGTGTGGTGAATTTGGAAAATAATCTTGGTTGGTCTTTGGGCCGGTTGATTTGGGTTGGGGTTTTGGTTGGCTTGGCTTTTTTGGTGCTGTTGATTGTGAACTTGGAGGAAGTAGCTGTATACTGGGTGCTGCTATCTCCGTAGTAAGCCTTTTCAAATTTTGAATCATAATCACCTTCCCTAAGGACACCATTCTGTATCGCTTCCTCAATGGTAAGGCCTACTTGATAGAATGTTTTGAAATCTGCAGAAGTCTGAAACACCACCAAGTGTTTAGTGATGTCTGGTGACAGGTTGCGAGTAATGATTCTCATCTGTTCCTTTTCGGAAGGTCTATCAATCATCTGAGAGACTTTCTCTCTCCACCTTTTGACAAAATCAGCAAAGGATTCATCTTTCCCCATCTTTGTTGATTCCAGCTCTCGAATAGTCATTTCGAGTTGGATGTTGTAATTGTGCTGGGTTACAAAGGCTGCTCCAATATCCTCCCAAGTCTTTTTCTTTGAAATGTCTAGATTCAGAAACCAACGCAATGCTGGCCCGGTCAAGGTTTGCTGAAACATCTGGCCCATCGCATCCTTTCCTATGTCATACATGGATAGAGTGCCCACATATGTATGCCGGTGAGCTTTCGGATCGCCGCTTCCATCGAACTTATCCCAATCAATTGGCTCGAATCGCTCTGGGAGTTTGGCATCTGGGAATAGGCACAGCTTGTCCATATCAATACCGGTGTTGGCTATCTTTTCCTGTTTCAGAACAGACTCTTCTAATTTGGTAATCTTGGCCATCATTGCTTCCAAACCCTGATTGTCTTGCGGATGGCCTTTTGGGGGACCTTCTGGTGATGGTGGGAGCTGAGAGGTTAATCTCTGAATCATGAGCATATCTGGGCCATCTGCTTGTTGTTGTTTTCCCGTTGTTCCTCCATGGCTTGTTTGAGGACCTGGACCTCAGTTTTCTTCGTTGAATCAGTGGCTTTCGACATTGAACCTGACTGTACTGTTTCTGACTCAATCCGAATTAACTGCTGTTTGGGATTGTTTGTCGGGTCAATCCTTGTTCTCAAAAGTCGACCTCAAGTGGTAAGGTTTTCTTGTTTGGCTTGACGGCTCTGAATTGACAGTAAAGCAAAATTGAACTCAGGAGTTCCCCTGCTTGTTTTATTTTAAAAAGGAGAATGTCGCGCATGTGTCGTCATGTGTGTCATCCTAAGTCTAAAAAGGTATTTTCAACAGCCATGGGTAGGTCGTTACTCGGTAGGGTAAGTTCCTGTGTGTTGGAACCAGAGCCAATCAATTTTCGTGACCATCCAAGACAGAGCAATAAGGCTGTTGAAATCTGGATAAATGTTAAAGGCTAGACCGGATAACAGGAAGCCGTTCGAGCACGGCGGACACTGAAGGTGTTTGAATAAAGGAAAATGGTTTCAAAAAGGCTGCCCTGATCCTCAGTATTTCTTTTGACAGTGTATCCTTTGAATTGGAAAACAAGACTTTGGAAAAATCTGAAAAAATGGACTAAGTTCTTTGATAATCTCTCATCAGGATATTAGAATAAGCATCCTTATAAATGGGGTTGATCACTCTTATGCTCAGCTAAAGTCACTGATGAGAGTTTATTGAAGATTTTAGGCCATCTTGATCATCCTTAGTCTCTCTTAAGACCACAGCAAAGGTGATAATAAGGACCGACTAACCAAAATATTTATGCTAAAGTGTGTGCATGCAAAATGATAGCAGTATATACAAAAGCGGTAAACAAGTAGCATGATATGTGCAAAAGGCAGTAAACAGGTAGCAAGCTGACAGGATATAGGAAAGCAGTAAACAAGTAGCAGGATATATCATATAATCCTACCCTGTAGGTCCTGTCGTAGGTTGGAAGGTTCTATGGTTAGCTATATGCAAAAGGCCGGGTTTTGGTTTAGGGGGTTACCCAGACTAGAGCCAATATTTGCCTTTCTAGTGTCAAGTTTACTGCATGACAAAGGTTAAAGCGGCAGGCTGACTCATCATCGTCCAGGGGTGCCGAGATCTTGGGATGTCCTAACGCCGGCAAGCCGTGTAGGGTAACCAAGAAGCAGCGGCGGGGCTTATCCAACATCGATGCACGTGAAATGCAAAAAGTTTTCCAATAAAATTAACATTTTAAAAAGAAAATCCCACAAATATTTTTCAAGTCTGACTCGCTTTTTAAATTAATTAACATTTTGAAATTTTACGCAAGAAAATAACCGAGAAAGCTCCAGTCCGGATGGTGGGGCTTTCACCCTGACACCGATCCTTTCTCTGGCAGCACTAGGCAATGTCGTTCTTGTCAAGCTTTCGAGGGTCATTTTACAAGTGTAAAATATCAAATAAAAAATTAATTTGAAAAAAAATCCCCAGCGGAGTCGCCATTTTGTGGTTGGCCACTTCCGGTGTATCTGGAAAATGTTTTTGAAAAATACGAGTCGCCACCCGGGATTTCATTTTGGAAAATCCTTTTGTTACCCGAGAAACCGTTTAAAAATAATTGATGACTCTTGTGTCGTTCGGAAAAAGGTTTGGTCCGCGGAAAAGATTCTTTTTGGGTCTGGAAGCCAAGTTACAGGCGGGGAAGGTTTTTGGAAAAGCACCCCGCTCGCCCAGGATATTCCCGGTCTCTACTAAATATTTGTGGGATTTTCTTTTTAAAATGTTTTATTGAAAGTCTTTGACAATTAATCAAGTAAATAACAGGAAATAACAAATAAATGAAATTAACAGGACTACAAGGAAATAAAATA
>JAXBDA010000147.1:0-112948 GCA_036023075.1 Gaultheria prostrata | reverse complement strand
TTAATTCTGTCGTCTATCTTTTCCATATTCCCACCATGAGCAATTATCACTTTAGCTGGTTTGTTGTATATTTTATTTTTTTTGAATGTCAATCTGTAATTTTCATCATATTACGTTTAGTTGCGATACTCTATTATTTTGTTGTTGTTTTTTGGAAACCTTCTACGAATGGGTTTCGGAATGTCATTCAAGTATTTCATACTCGAATTTCGTTCAGTGGAGTGCCTTCAGACACGAGTCATTCGCTAGTTCGATTTATAAAACCCTGATCAATTCGTTAGTGTACCATTTCGGAGCAACCATTGGCCTAAATACCAGTACTCTTGGCGAAAGGCAAAATGATTGTTTGGCCAAAAAATTGAGCGAAAGTGACAGATGTATTGAATATCAGTCGGTTTTCAATTGACTCAGTCTTTTTTACAGTATTTTTTTTCTGCTTTGACTTTTTTTTTTGCTAATGGTGAGTTTTCACTACGGTATTTTAGTCCAAGAATACAAAAAATTGATTTAACAATTTGTAGTCAAGAATACCGAAAATACTATAGTAGAAACTCACCCTAATTAAAACGACAAGTACTGAAGCAGGGGCGGATATGTTGGGGCAGATAAAAAAAATTACTATAAATTTTTAAAAAATAATTAACAAGTAAGACCAATTTGCATTTCGAAAACACTAAATTATAGTGTATTGTGGTTGTCGAATGATATAACAAAAACAATAGTCAAAATTAATTTTTTAAACTACCAAAACAGACCAATAAAACTCGAATGAGTAGATTTAGTCTTGAAAAAAATTACAGAACAAAGATTTCTGTCATAATTCGGCCCCCTCCGATTCGATCAATTCCTGGCTCCGCCGCTATATTGAAGGGAAATAAAGAGAAACACAGGGGTATAAGCGATACCCAAAATCTCCATAATTGGAATTTGGTTCAGTTTCCATTTTTATATGGACAAACAAAGGAAATGGGTTGATTGCTTGTTTTAAATTTTTTTAATAAAATGATTACAGCCTGTGATTGGCAACATTCCAACTGTCAACTTAGATTCCAAATATTAATTATAATTATTTATTATGTTGGTGTTGTAATGCGTTGTGTTGCCAACCATTACATTCCTTAAATATATCTGGTAATTGTGGAGAATGTTGAGACAGCCAGCAAAGCCCCCAAAATAATTAAGCCCCCCCCCATATAATCACACCCCACAAGCCTTAGCTTCTCATCATCTTTGTTTTCTTCTTTCTTCTTCTTCATCATCATCTTTCTCTCACTTCCTAGAGAGAGATAGAGGAAGAGGATTTACTATTAAGAGAAGAGAGAGATTTTTAAGAGATGGGAGCCTGTGCTAGCGTCGCCAAGGCCATGAGAGGTGATGCTGGTGCGAAAGCGCCACCACCGGAGCAACCAGTCGAGGAAACTACCGCCCCGGTAGAGAAGGTCACCGAGAAGGAGGTCCCGGCTGGAGAGCCGTCAGAAATCGTGGTTAGTGAAATCAAAATCTTATTTAAAATCATATACGATGAACTTCTTTTTTTTTTGTTTTTATTATCTGGGTTAAAATCCTTTTTCTAAGATAATAAATGTTGTTATTGTTGGTATAGCTTATTCAGATGGATACTTGGGATAGTTTTTGATACTTTTTTGTAATTTTATGACTTGAGTAAAATGTTAGGAGCAATACTACAAATATTACAATTACAGTAAGGTCATACTCACAAATTAATTTTCAAACCTGTAAGTCTGTAACATAATGGGGCCTTTGGAAAATTAATTGAGGGTTCAATTGGCCCGACCTTACTATGTACACAAGGAGAAGGAAAGGATGAAGAAAGTGGCAGACTTCTTGGATCTCTCTCTCTTTTTTTTTTTCCCAAGGTTAAATGTTAAACTCTCACTGGTTTGATTAAGGACATGTCATTCATACCGAGACTAAGAATACACCCAAGGAAATGAGGCTTTCGATCTTAATCAACTAGGGTTTTCTAGATAATACGACAAGCTTCAAGATCTATATAATAAGAAGAAAATGATGTCAAGAAAATGAGTTGGGTTTTTGGCCTTTTGGGGAAGGGAGATTATTTATTTTCTTTAGAGGGTGATAAAATAAGAAGAAGAGAGAGAGAGAGAGAGATGCATATGAGCCACACATAAATGTATGATGGACAGAAATGCATGTATGGTAGATAAGGATGTTGGGGCATCACGGATGATGCCCCAAGATCATTGAATAATTTACTCCATACGCGTTATACTTACGATAGGTTGAAAAAATTGAGAGTGACAGGGCCATTGGGAGGATTGGATTGAAATTTATAGTGAGAAGGAATTATAAGTAAAGTAGGTAATTACTCCCAGCGTAAGATAGAGACATAATTATGTTTTATTTAGTTTTGGGAGTTTATGTGTTAGTATAGTACGGAGTAGTTTGGCTTAATAATCTTTGTGAATTATTTTTTTGTTATTATTGAATTTTTTTTGCATTTATTTATTTTTTTGTGCATTATTGGTTCGTCTCGATGAGAAGAATCTAACAAGTAAAAAATTACCTTCAAACTTTTTTTTTAATAAAATAATTTTCTACTTTTTAGGTTCTCGTCGAAACGAAGCAATAATCCATTAAAGATTGACTCAAAACTGTAACATACAATTTTTTTTAATGAATAAAAAAACAGAATCTAAATGGATTATTCAGCCAAGTCACCCGTAATTTATCTATTAATACTAAGGATTAGGCTACCAGTTCTCAACCCCTCCATTTGGCACAAGTTCACAACTGAGACTACCAGTCGCCGTCAAAAAATAAAACAATATTCCATGCTCTCGGGTCACTGCCACGTGATGCCGTAACCCCATAAATTATCCATCACACCACTTAATAATTGCACTCAAAAAATACAACTAAACGGCTGTTATGGGTCCACACCCATGTCAGTCCAAATCCAGCCTTGAAGCCGGCCATGGAACAAGGCCTTCAAATAGGCCGGCCCGACTCAATTATGGGCTTGTCGTATACTAGTTTTTCTCTCTGACTTGCTCAATGATGGGCCTGGTCAATAAAATTCTCCGCATTGCACCCAAATTTTAATTGTAATGAGAGATGTCCGTTAAACATGTATTAACTAGTATTTCATTGTGCTAATAATAACAGAGTGAAGCACCAAAGGAGACGCCAGAACCGGAGACGACAATCGGAGTACAGGAACCAGAGGCAGCACCCATCAGTTCGGAGGAGAAGGCAACAGAAGCCAAGGTTGAATGAATTAAGCCTTAATTTGTCCACACAAAAAAAAAATAGTTTGAGGTAAAAAAAGGAAAAAAAAAACCTGGTGGATTTAATCGGCTTCTATTGGAAAATTGATGTTTGGAAACCAAGGGATAGATGGCGTTTTGTTGGGTTATGTAACATAAATTTGTGTGTTAGTTTTTAATTTTCTTTTGGTGATTGCTGTTTGGAAATTCTGGATTTGATTCACATTGTTTCAAAGATACAGTGGGTGTTAATCATATTGATCTCTTCTTTTTCTGCCTCTCTCTCTCTCTCTCTCTCTCTCTCTCTGATTAAAAAATGTGGATTCTTACACGCACATCGACTAATCTTTAACAACCAATATAGCGTAGAATATTAATTTTCTACAGTATTTGTTATTTTCTAATCCAGTACTATATTCTATGGCCCAATTCCTTCACTGATTACTGGTATTCTACACTTTTTTAGTCGGTTGATGTTAGTGAGTTTTGGTGAATTTAACATAATTAATTTGAATATAGTTATGATTTAACTCATGTATGCAATTTTTAAGTACTTTAAATAGTTAATGGAGATGATATCTCAATTTCAAGCGAACCTGATTCAAACCCGAAACCGAATCCTATTTTAATGAATTGGAT
This sequence comes from Gaultheria prostrata, assembly GCA_036023075.1. NCBI lineage: Eukaryota > Viridiplantae > Streptophyta > Magnoliopsida > Ericales > Ericaceae > Gaultheria > Gaultheria prostrata. The sequence continues at coordinate 109,058 of JAXBDA010000147.1, read as the reverse complement.
TGGATTGGTTCGGCTCTATGAATGTATCTTCTGTGCCTTGTGATCCGTCTATGTACCCAGGGACTGAACCAGGATTTTACCTTTGTGGTGACAAAAATATGTACTTAAAAAATAAAAAGACAAACTGCATTATAAGGATGAAAGATTAAAAAAATCTAGTGGTGGCGAGTCTATATAGTTTGGGATAAAAATTTATTTTCTATATAATAATTGCCTTTTTTTAAAACCTTGTGATGACGGCCGCCACCACTTGTCCCCTGGCTCCATCCTTGTATGTACCAATAAAGTTTAGATGAACCCCTAATCACAAGACAAGAAAAAAACCAAAACTTTCCACACCATAAATCCACCGGCCAGAAGGTTTTTTGGTAGACAATCTGGAATATGTTCAAGAACTTCATCATGATGTATCTCCGGTGGGCTGCATATAATAGGCAATATTACAGTTACGTGATTGATTTATCTTGTGTTCTTGGATATTCACTTTAGGGAGAGAAATAAAAGAAAAAGTCTAAAACCACACGCCGCGTTGTGTATAAATCTCAACGGTCCACAGAAATGAAAACATGTGTTGTTAAAGAGATAAACATTTATGTGAAGTACATGCACTAAGTTTTCGATCTTACAAAGATGTGTGGTGGAGGAGAAGCCTGGGACACGCTACGGAATGTTGAATAATTTTTGGTTGTTGAAGCAAAGTCGGTGGAGAAAGTAATATCCGAAAATGAAGCTATGCTTTATTTAAGGTAAAATGTACCATTGAGATGTGGAATGACCGAATGAGTATTACTGTGATCTCTATTGGAACTTTATTGGAAGAATTTGTTTGCTATATTATGTTGCATAAAATAACATCAGGATTTAACGAAGGCAGAATTTTCACTGTAGTATTTCGGTATTTTCGACACTTACATTCTAGCTGACAAAAATATTGAAAAATACCGTATTGAAAATTCACCATAAGTGATTTCAATCAGTACCCAGAACAAGAGATGAACTTGACTAATCAAAAGAAAAAATACTTTATTGATCAAATCAAAAGCCCAAAATACATAGTTATACTTAAACATAATTTATCATGCTGAATTTATACTATCTGATAATTTACGGTGTCTAAGTTAAGTTTACGTACACTTTGATCAATCTCTAGATGATCAATAGTAGTAGAGGACCCGATTTAGGTCGGAATAAACCCCAAATGGATTGACCCCGCTAGAGTTATATACTTCACTTAGGTTTTCAGAGGATGACTTAGAAGAGAGCAACCCCCAATTTTCATGTATTTACCACGAGGCCAACCTCTTGGGTTCGTTAAAGCTTTTGTTTTCCAATTTCCTTCAATTAATTGCAAGGGTACAAGTAGGAAAACAGCAAAGATCTATGCAATTGTATACCAGTACTTTGACATTCTTTCTCCAGATTTCCAGACTTGAGCAATCTATGTAGATTGTAGGAATAAAAAAGAAAAAGGTCGGAAGAAGATAAGAATAGAAAGAAAAATTCGAAGAAAGACAGTAGTGTAACTTAAAAAAAAAAAAACTTGGATGCTGGACGGATATCACGTGGCGATACCTATTTGCACTCAAAATTTTCTCGTAACTTAGGGCTTGTTTGTTTGGAAGGATTGAGGATGAGATCGGATTTTAAAATAAAAATAAAAAAGCATATGGGGCCCACCTTGTAAGGGATTGTCCCCTAATCCCATGGAAAAACTAACAAGGGGGTAGGATTGGATTATGGTGGGGACTTATTAGAGCCAATACTCCATACAACTCACTATTGTGTGTCCAACCTCTCCCTAGCTAGGATTCATATTCTCGGGACTTAGCCAACTTTTTTTTAGATTATCTACCACTTCGATCCAACGGCCAATATTACTGCTCAAAACCTTGTCTCATCTTTTATTACATCCCAACTAAACACAGTAATTAAGCTATATATAATCTCCTCCCCTTATTTGCATGGAATATAATCTCATGGTATTAGCTCATCCCAGTTTTTCAATCCCTCAGAAAAAAAAAAAAAAAAAAGCCCTTAGGTCATGTTTGATAACGGTGGTAGTTTTTAGGGGATCGTAGTACGGGGATTGAGATTGGGATAGATAGTAAGAGGTATTAACAATAAAGAAACATATAACCCCCGACTTGATTTACTCGATCCAGACTAGTATAACGGATTGGTAATAGCTTGTTTGATTTAGTCCGGACTATGATAACATATGATGTTTATGTAGTAACAACGTCAAATTTGCCCGTAACTAACTTTCTTCCCTTCTTTTTTTTTTTTTAACATTTTTGTATGTTTCAATAATAATTTTTTTTATCACCATTACTCATTTGTAGTTTAATTATTAGTAACTAATTTATATAAAAAAGAACTATCCATGTAGTATTTTTTGCCAAGTTTGTTTCATTGTTGAACTTGGCCACTCTTTTTTTTTTTTTTGGCCTCTATATCCATGTACTTTTTGTTTAAAAAAAAAACAGTTTATTCCATTGTAAAATAGAGACTGTGAATTCAAATTGAAATTTAGGCAATTTTAATTAAACAAAAGAGTCCAATTTAGTTTTGTCAATTTCGAAATTTCATCACAAAAGCCACTAATTAAGAACCATAGATGGACCACAAGTCGATCCGACTGCAAATCCAATCCAGGCAAGGGATGGACATGTTGGGTGTAGAGAGAGGTGTGAGGTTATATGGTCTTTTCGCACCACAGAGGTGGACTGAATTACTAATAACACCCCCACCCCCCTTGGATTTGATATAACCCCGTTTTGGGACCTGGGGACTGCACTGTGGAGCGCAGCATCTCAGGCGTCCAAAAGTGTTTTCAATGGTCTGGATTCGCAGATGCTTTTTTACTGGTCAAAGGGCTTTCTTACCTGTAAGAAAACTTCAAACAAATCCGGAGCATTGATTTTCAAGATGGACAGCTGTGATCTGCGCTAGCCTCAGCCGGACCATTACCTGTAAGAAAACTTCAAACAATCCGGACCATTACCTAGCCTCAGCCGCCAAAGGCAAATGCCTTTGGCTTTGCCTTGTCTGATGCATACCACATTTTGTGATTTGGGGAGGTAAAATAGCCAAATGGAGTAGATAGAGAGTCTTGTGCACTTGCTCTTAGTTTCTGCTATTTAAGCATGCAAACAGAGTGAAATTCAAAATGTGGACCAGAAACCATACAAAATATTATCCTTTTATTTATTTTTCTCGTTTGGATTCTTCTTTTTTTTATTTTTCATTTTTAAAACTTTTCGGGAGCTTAGTTTTGGTTAAAGACTACTTTTAAAAGAATTACTTTTCCACTATCATCCCCTTTTTTTATAGGCACATGTAGAAAAGCTTATTTTACAAATATGCTTTTACCAAACATGTTGTAAAGTTGGTCATACTCCACACTAGTGCTGCAGGGGCGGCCTGATCTTCCAAAGTTTTTCATTAATATGGTATTTATGTTTCTGGAAATTCCAAAATCTTCCACTTGACGTGGTTATTTTTTCGTTTTTCCTAAACCCAACGGGTTGACACGATGGTCAAGACGTGAAACTTAGGAATTTGCTCAATTTCAGGTTCGAAACCTCTCAAGTGCAATCAACTCACTTGGGGCAAGTTCATATGGAGTTTTGCCTCGACTTTGATTAATTGGGTTACCCACAAATGACCGGAGGATTGGGCCCTAAGATTAGCCGAGGTGCGCTTAAGCTGACTCGGACACCTGAGTTATTAATGAACATGTTCCTAAAACTAGTGTGAGTTGTACATGTTCCTAACATTCTGTTGGAAAACCATGTAAAATCTCTGTCTTTGCGTTCTTGTTTGTTGGTTTAACCGATCAATTCTTCTACACTATGCATGTATGCTGAATATGACACCAAATGCATCTGTAAGGATGGCACCAACAGCTGGAAATTTACTGGGTTCACCAATTTGCACCATTTTTATTGTGTGCGGAAACCAAATTAGTCAATTATTGTTATGATGAAGCTGATAAAAATGCCTATGAGTGGAAAGAATTTCAGAAAAAAGGGAAAAACAAAATCATGAAAGCATTTGTGGACAGAGATGTCCAAGATGGATATATTAATAGCTTGCCAAACCCAATTCATACATTATTTATCTGTCCCTTTTGAATTTGAGTTAGAATATTTAGATTTTCCTTTTAAATTTCCAAAACAAATGGTTCATGGAAAATTACATAATTAATTCAAGGTCGAGTAGAATTTCTCTGGTTAATGAATTACTAGGAAATTCTCATTCCTATCAAAGATCGATTACGGGTATCCAAACTGAGCTTTTATCTTATGATCAAGTAAATAAAAACGCCTTCAGTGGAAGAATTTCGGATAGAAGGGGAAAAAATAGAATCATGAAAGCACTGGTTGGCGAAGAAATGAATATATTAATCGCTCGCCAAACTCAATTCGTATTATTTATCTGGGCCTTTTTGAATTTTTGAGTTAGAATTAGGGTTTCCTTTTTAAGGCTAGTGAAGTACACGTTTCTACAAGCACCATGTATAGCAAGTTAGCAACCCACTACCAGTGAAAGAAATCTCTTCCTAGTACACTTTCCTTGACATTCTTGTGTCTTCTGTCCCTTTGTCTACTTGAAGAAAACAATGGAAAACATATCCTTACGCAAAAATGACACTTTTGGCATCACCTCTATTGATGCTACAAAGCGGGGCAATAAAGTGGTTGAATTGTTGCATTTCGGTCTCTAACGTGGCGACCGGGTACACCTCTAATGTTATTGGAGTCAAATTCTTAAAGCATAATAATAGGGAAAAAAAGTCTAAACCTAATCAAGGTTCTGAAACTTTAAAAGTCTACAATTCCAGGAGAAGAAAAAGGGAAGATCACAATTTAATAAACTGACCAAAAGTTCCCCAAATTCCTTAGGTTTAGGTTTCCTGGATTTCCATTTGGAGACTAAGAAATTCTTTTCTTTTTTTTAATCTAATAATGGTGGTGGGGAAGCTAGATTTGTGGAGGATTAGTGGTTAAACGAGAGAGAGGGGGGAGAGGAGAGAGGGGATTTCGTCCATACTTCCATCCTTCGAAGGAAAAAAAAAACCTGATTTGTTACCTCTAGACTCTGGTTCTATTTTTGGCGGTGCAGACTAGAGAGAGTTAGAGGAAAAATGATTTGGTGTGATAACGAGGGCAAGTAGTGGTGAAGAGAGTTAGAAGAAAAATGATTTGGTGTGGTAAAGAGTAAAGAGGGTAAGTAATTGGGACAAAGAAATATCATACACAAGGGGCAAAGTTACAACATTCTAAAAAAATTATACATAGCCTATTAAAATTTGCCACCTCAGTGGGGTCAAGTGACCCCGCTTGACCCCCTCCCTCCGCCCCAGGGTGTGCATCTATTCCCGCCTTAGGTTTGGCTAGCAATACAAGCTTACAAACAATGCCCTCTTGTGGTCTCCTTATGTGATCTTCACTTTGCGTGAGTAAAAATGGGCCGGGCTAACTGAGATTTTAGTATTTTTTAATCCAAACCATTGATTTTAACATGTTCGATATGTTTATTCTTTAAAAAAAAATCAAATCAATTAGGCATTTGTCATCTGAATACGCATTATATTTGTTGTGAGTGATATTGCAGATCATAATTAACATATAATGCGGTTATTACATGTCAGTTGAGATGTGCGTAAGTTGGCTCGAACATCTGATTATCAAAAAAATTAATATATAATATCTTGTATTAGTCATGACCATTCATTTCAGGCAGGATCCTCCTGTGTTGGCATTACGGGCCTTGTCTTGAGTTCAAAAATATGATTCGAACCATGCAATTTGTATAAATGGTTGCGTTTCACATCCCATAAAATTTTCTCACTTTGATCACACGAGCACCTTGTTTGGTTTTGGTCTCAGGACCCAAGTTTAAATTTTTTTACCTCTACTCTTCGATCCTTATTCCTATTTACAATCATTACACTATATTCTCAATCTCTCTCTCCCTCCCTCTCTCTCTCTCTCTCCTCAATCATTACTCTCCAATCGTTACTCATATTTTTCTCTCCACTCAAAATCCAAAACCCAAAACTCGAAACCGAACAAGGCCGAGCATGGGTTTTGAGGGAGATTTTTTGGGTAATGAGTTGAGAGAGATATATACAGAAATGAGAGTATTAATTAAAGAGAAAATTTATTGAAAACCGTGCGCAGAGAGAGACTTTTAAGACCAAAACCTGAAACGAACAAAGCATGGGTTTCAAATTCAAACCTTGTGTAATTTTCGAAAATGTTATTCGGTGGATGGCAGGCAAATAAAGTGAGAGTTAAAAAATTATTTGCATATGTTTGTCGAACGACAAACATAAAAACAAAGGGTGGCGCACTGGCGCAGTCTTTTACGGAAAGGACCAAACATACGGAGTGCAATTTTATAACTCATGCAACAGCAGACGAACGGTGCTTGCAAAGGAAAAGTAATACTCCTACAGTCCTACTAATGAATTTTCTTTTTCTGAAGAGATGGCAAGCTCGAATATAAAAAACGCCAAACATTTCAAATGCCAATAGCGGTGGCAGTGCTAGGAAATTGAAGTCGGAGGGGCCTGATAATGAAAGAAATCTTGGTCCGATGATTTTTTCAAAACTAAATCTAGTTATTAGAGTTTTAATGGGATAGTTTTGATAAATAAAAAATTAATCTCGATTATTTTTTATTATCTTATCACTCGATAAAACACAATAACGTTATCGTTCGGTATCATTTACCATAATTTAGTGTTTTTGAAATGAAAATTATTTCATAGTTTTTAATTATTTTTATTTATTAAAAATATGCAAAATATATCCTGAAATATGAAATTGGGTATAGCTCCACGCCTGGGCACAAGAGGCTTGCCTATAGCTCCACGCCTGGGCACAAGAGGCTTGCCTATAGCTCCACGCCTGGGCACTGGGTGCAAATTTTAGTTTCGTATTCTTATTATTGGATTAAATTTTATATAATGAGCACGAAAATATTAAAAATACATTTTTTTTTCTAGATGAAGGAACAGCTCCATAGCCAGGCTACTCATGGACCCAACTGCGTGATCCAAACCTCCGGGGGAACTAGCGCGGCCACACCAGTCACAGCCTCCCACTTACTGCAAGGGTACTCACCCGGTGGGGAATCGAACTCTAGACATTGAGGACTACCTCCAAAGCTTGACATTCGTCCTAACCACTGGGACAACCCCTGGGTGTGTGATTAAAAGTACATATTATATCACCATGTAAAAAATTTCTCAAATCTCGCATCCTACCAAGATCCTGGCTCCGTCTCTATTCGCTTATTAATTTTCAAGGTTCAAAATTAATTGAGATGTTCACGTACAAATTGACCCGAACATCTAGCTAAAAAGAAACAACATACTATTAGCTTGCACAAGTCAATTTCCAATACAAATTTGACTTGCAAACTTAGAAGCATGCAGGAGAAAAGTGTTTTGGAGTTAATGCTCTGGTTGAGCAGGAGTCTTCATTGTACACATCATTTCCCACTAAACCCCGGGGACGACGAACCGCCAGACCAGCTTTCCTCCAGCCACCACCGCCGTCCACGTGTTATTCTGCATTAATTCCCTTCCCCCTGCAAATGAAAAAGGCTCTGAATATCATATTGATCAGAGGCCAATTAACCATGGCAGCTGGGCAGCTAATAGTGTCCCTGCCGTGTCGTGTCGTCTTGCGAGGAAAAGTCCTCTCTGTCAAACCTTGTAAAAATGGCGCTGCTTTCCATTCTTGAACCTTTCACATTTTACCGGAAGTGTGATTTTTATTAGGCCTGTTTTGGATATTTAAAAAAAAAATTAAAAAATCGGATTATCGGCTAGCATATTTTTTCAACCATTTTTAGCCAATAAAGCCAAACTAGTTGATAATTGAAATTCAATGAGCTAATAAGCCATGATTAATTCTTTTGCCAAAACTGGCCTTGCTTCTAATTTATAGCTCTTTTATTAGGACCCGGGGACCTGTAGTGCCGTGTGCACTGTATAAGAGGTGTATTGCACGATTTAAGTCTTCAACTCTAAATTGAGTGATGCAGATTTTCAAATAATATCCTACAAGTAGTATACATTAACCTTGACTATCAATTTTTTTTAGAGTCAGTTCAAGTAAAATTTGTTTTACCTATAATTGGGCCCACCTCAACACAACAAGGATTGATTTCTCAATATTAATTGAAGTGCGTGTAAGTCATGGCCGCTACCTTACTTAGGGTTGTCCGCAGATCAATTTCGAACGGATAGGGTCGGCTCCTAAACAGTTCCGCTCGTCGCGGATTATTGTCGTATTCTCTCTTCGCCCCCGTCTGCAAGTGACATACAGTTGGGTCGGTTTGGGCAAATTAAACGGATCGATTGACCTGCTGGGCACCCCAAACCTCAGTTATCAAAACCAATTGTAGTTTCCGTTTGTACCCCTTCTTTTTTTTTTTTTACTTTTCACAGTGCGGAAATTCCGAAATTCTGTCGCAAAGTGTTTTTTCTTTTGTGCAAACTAGTTGCATACTACCCACACATCTAGTAGTGGAGTAAAGCGCAAGGGGTGACGTGCCCTGTAATATTACAGTACCCATGCAAAAGCGCTGAAAGAAACCACGCTGACTGTAAGCGGTGACGTCGATACCCAAAAAAATTCACAATAAATACCACCCCTCCTCTCTCCTCTTTTTTCACCACAACCCTCCCTTTTCACCTCCTACTCTCTCTCTCTAGTCCTTTCAAGAACACCCCACCTGACTCGCTCTCTGCCTTCTCTCTCCGTACATATATAGATGTGCGGGCCAGTTCGTGCGTTTTAATTCACTCAAATCTTTTTTTCTCATTTCGGTCTTGTTCCAAACTCCAAAGAACCCAGCAAGCAAGAAGACGCATTGATCTTCTTGTTTGTTCTTTTTTAACTCTCTCTCTCTCTCTCTACGTACAAACGTATCAGAGAGAGGGGTGACATTAGTGAGATGGGGAGGTTATCGGACACGATACAGGGGTTGAAGCCGGCGATGATGATGGTGGTGGTTCAGGCGGCATTGGCAGGAGTAAATATCTTCTACAAACTGGCTGGCAATATCGGCATGAGCTTGAGGGTTTTGATCGCTTACCGGTTTCTGTTCGCTGCTGCCGTCATCGTCCCCCTCGCTCTTGTCATTGAAAGGTTTTTTTTTTTTTTTTCTTTTCACAATAAACATGATATAATTACTACTGTAGTTAATATTACACATTTTATGGTAGTCCATCGGGAAAAAAAAAATTTACTGTATGTATGAGTATTTTCTGTTGAATGTCGGGTAAATGGTAAACTTTTTCTGAGAGAAGAAATGATATTAAATCTTCGCTTTTGGAAACTAAAGCTGGATCCTATATGTTGGGGAATTAGTTATTTAGGTCAGCATAATGTTTTAATCAGGTTGACTAAATATTACTCTCCGTCTCATTTTGTTTTGCTCTCCCAGCGGGAGACCGTGTCATTTCGACCTCCAAAAATTAGTTGTTTTTCTTGATAATTTTTTTTTGGGTACGTTCAAAAAATCACCCATCTTAAAAAATTTATTCTCGAAAGCACCTTACTACTTTTTGATGTCAAAACGACAAGACTTTACGTAACAAGCAAACAAATAAACTGGTCTATTTACGGTAATTTCGGTGCCAAACATTTTTTTTCCCAGTATTTGCTAGTAAAACTCAATATTTTAACCTTTCAAAAGATTACATGTTCTGTCCCTTTATGAGTAGGCTTTTCACACGATATTGGAGAAAATGAAGTCATAAATTAAATGAGTCGCCCTTTCAGTTGTTTATTTGCGGAGAAATTAATTAAGCCATTTAAGTGGATTTTAGAAATCCCAGACAATAGAAAAAAAAATATTAAAATTCTCAAAATAAAAATTACGTGTATTTGTTTTTTTTAGACTGGTTAATTTTGGTTATACTATAAATATTTTCTGAATTCTGACGGAGTACTAAATGAAATTTGAATTTTCATTACAGGAAAAGCAGGCCAAAGCTAACATGGGTAGTAGTCTGCCAAGCTTTTCTTTGTGGTTTACTGGGGTACGTAAGTCGCTTTTATACTTCAAATAGCTATAGAGCTGCCACGTTTTAATGTTTCTCTCTCGTGACACTTTTTCATTTCTTTTTGAACAAATTTTTAAATTTCATTCTAAAAATCTGGCATGGAAGTACTGCTATTTATAATCTAATATTTTACAATTGTATTACTATTATTTGGCTGGTCATTTAGATGAGTTTTGTCACCTACTCGTGATACTAGCTAGGCGTGCTCCCAATGAGAGAGTAATTCCCAAGTATAGTACTGAGATAACCTCGGATTAGTGGTGAGGAGAAAAATTTGGGTGCCGGCTAGGTATCACATGACAGTATTCAGCGCGCATCTCGGCAGTTTAAAAGTGTTTAGGACGGTTCGGATTTTAGAGAGAGAAAGAGGAGAGAGGAATGAAAAATCTGGATTGTTCAAAACACTTTTGGATGGCTGAGAAGCGGCCTCGGGTACTATGTGTGAGATACCCTATTTGCACCCAAAATTTTCTCAGTTCAGAAGACTTGGTCTCCTTAATTTTCTCCTAAGTATTAGGAGTTTCCTCTTGATTAACCTAATACTAAAAAACTATAGTTACTAGGCATGAAAGCAACCATCCACCACACAGAAGAAAATTTGAAGGTCATTGTATTTTGAGGAAAGAGCGCTGTTCAATCCCGTGCAAGAGGGGGAGTATTTCTAGGGAGAGTGTGCCTTTCTCTATCTATTTAATTTCCTATATTCGATTGATGAATATCATTTAAAATTATTATTCTATCAGAAATTCCCCTTACATATATTTTCTCCAACAGAAACCACCGCTACCGAGTATAATTATTTCTTCTAAGAAAGATCAATAATCAAGGTCCATCCATACGGGGTTTTTTCTCTGTCCTAATTTGGCTGCTCGGATGGATACTGTATTGATCTCTAATAGTAATTAGCTAATGTGTGCATAAGTTATCCCGAATACTTTAAGTAATAAAAAAAATATCCCGAAGACCTTAAGTAATAAAAAATATACTATATCAAAACTCAGATATTCAGAGCACTTTTTTTTTTCATAACAAAATCCAAAATTGTATATTAAGATTATTTTTCTGATTTTTAAAAATACACAATTTCGAATTATATATACGTGCATGGAACATGGTAAATCCTTGTACGTGTACATATACATATGGTACGTATATGTTCGTGGACGTGTATGAACAAACAAGAGCCATGGAAGATGAACAACCTTTCACGCGCTACATATGAGTGCTCACCAAGCAATTTTAACACTCACTTATTTGCACAAAGTCTCAAATATTGGCCACAAGTTTTTGCCCCTCGAGCCTGTTTATGTGACACCTTGCATTTTCTAGACTCCTTAATCAGATTACAGCAATATGTAGTCTCTAGACTTTGATGATAATTAGTCCGGTTGGTTGATGAGTGGGGTTACTCCTTGCATAATTAATCAGATTTGATTTTTGGTGTTAAAGAGAGAGAGAGAGAGAGAGGACCTATCTAGTCCGGGATTACTGGAGTCAAGGATCCACCTTTCAGATATTTTTTTTATGATCCGAACCGTCCAATGTGTTTCAAACGTGTTTTCCAAGGTCCTTGTGAAAAATCATCCAAAATTTATACCGGGAAGGGTTTGATCCGAGCAGTTTTTCACAAAAACTGTACATATACAGTTTTTGTGAAAAACTGCTCGGATCAAGCCCTTCTCGGTATTTTTTTTGAATGATTTCTCGCCAAAACTTTGGAAAACACATTTTAAACATATTGGACGGTTCGGATCATGCAAAAACACGTTTTAAAACCTTAAAAACACCCAAAACCTCTAGTCCGGGATCCTGGACTGGATAATTGGCGTATATATATATATATTGTGAAATTCTTGATTCTGCATGGATAATCTCTCTTTGACATTACTGAGAAGGAAATTAGTCGAGAACTTGCAGTGCATATAAGTTGGTCCAGACATTCGTGACCATTCCACACAAAAAGAGAGTAAGAGACTCTTCTGTACACGCTTCTATCTACCAAGCCCCAACCAATACGTTTCCCTCTATTAATGGCGAACAGTTGAATGTTTAATTTGTTTGTTTTTAAAATTACCACGGCGTGTATTTTCCTTGGCATTTTCGCTATTATTTGATGATTTTTGAATTTCATTTTTTTTTTTTTTTTTGCAGAGGATCTCTGGCTCAAAATTTATATGCAGAGAGTCTGGTACTAACCTCCGCCACCTTTGCTGCTGCTATGACTAATCTCATCCCAGCCATAACCTTGATTTTGGCCGTCTCTTTCGGGTATAGTCATTTGAGTCAAATTTCGTGTCACGCTAGGGAAAATACTCAATTTATATTGTCAGAGCTTATGAAAGTCCCCGAGTCTACTAGCAAAAAGAAATGGTACCCATAAACCATAAATCATAAATGTATGCACGTATAGGATGACCTTCAGCTATCACCTAAAAAATGTCACATAAGTTGCCGATTGATAAGACCTTGTTCGCTCGTTCATAGTTCACGTTCACCGCTACCATTCTTAATCTTCAGTCTCACTAGTTTTGGTAGAATATAATATTTTCGAAATGCACTTTCACACTCTTGCTCGTACTTTAGCTCGAATAGCCGTGTGATATGTTTTATGGTGGTGTACAGGATGGAGAGGCTGGGGTTCCGTACATGGGCAGGCAAGGCCAAGGTGGCGGGGACATTGTTATGCATAGGTGGGGCCATGCTGCTCACCTTCTACAAGGGAGCAGAGATCAACATTTGGTCAACTAGCGTTGACCTTTTGCACAAGGGCCAAAATCAGGGTGGACACGTGACGGCATCCCACCAAAAAGCTGGTAATCCCGCGTTGGGAGCTTTATTGGTTGTATGCTGTTGTTTCTCTAGTGCAATGGCATTGATTATTCAGGTGATTTTAATTGCAACAACAAAAATGGGAAAAAAAAAATGTGCTTTTCCCCAAAATGCATATTTTTGTCTTATTATTATTTTTTTGTTTCTCTTTTTGGTGTTTGGGTCAGGCTAAGATGATGCGGAGCTACCCTTGTCCTTACTCCAGCACTGCTATGATGATCACCTTTGGAGCGATCCAGGCCGCCGTATTTGCTCTATGCACGGAGAAAGATTGGAATCAATGGAGGTTGGGATGGGATATTAGACTGCTTACAGTGTCTTACACGGTATGCATAAAAATTATCTGGGAGTGGGAGAACGTATATATGTCTCCTTAAGACTAAAGGGATTAGTAATAAGGAAAATTTTACCGCCAGCCCACTATAAATTATCCCAATGAATTGATAATGATAGGATATATAAATTATACCACACCTTCTATAGTATTGTATATCTAACATTTTTTAAAATCATATATGGGATATATGTTCGATTCGGGTAAAAACAATTGAACTAACATTATATATGTGGTCACCTCTAACATATATAGTCTAGTCCGATGCTCATATCCTGTCATACAAACAAATAAACACGATCTTATTTGTTGATTTGGTTGTCTTTGTAGGGTATCGTGGCCTCTGGAGCTATGTTCACCTTCATGGCCTGGTGTGTACATATGAGGGGTCCCTTATTTGTATCTGTTTTCAGCCCTTTGATGCTTGTGCTTGTGGCAATCGCTGGTTCCTTGGTGTTGGACGAGAAGCTGCACTTGGGAACGTATGTATTTTTTTTTATTTTTTTTTGCGATCTTTTAACAACACGATCAATTTCGGATAACATGTTAACGTTGATGTACATTTTCTGCGCGTTAATTACAGAGTGTTGGGAGCTGTGGTGATAATATGCGGATTATACACGGTCTTGTGGGGAAAGGGCAAAGAGTTGAAGAGAATTACTCAGTTGATGCCATCAAAGAGTTCAAGGGAATCCGAACGCATCGATATCATCATCGCTTCTTCCGCAGAAAATAGCAATATTAATAGCAGCAGCACAAGAAGCAACGTATTGGTGGTGATTCCGAACGACGTTTCAATGGCCTACACTTTAGACGATCCGTCGGATAACGAGGTGTTAGAAACCAATGAGGCTAAGGAAGAAGAAGATCATGAAAAAGAGGAAGAAGAAGAAGATGACGACTACGACGACGATGAAGGAAAAGGAGATACTCCTAATTCAGAGGCCGATGCGAAAGTTTAAACATAGGAGCTAGCACTTATTGTAGAATAATATTGTAATAAAAATGTAGGAATATAGTGTTTCAGTATAGTCATGGAAATGTCCCATGAAATTTGGGGCATTTTTTGGTAGGATTGGAGAGGAGATGGACACTATCTAGGTAACTTGGTTATATTGATTTGTTGTTCTTTATGTTTGTTGTATTGATAGGTTTTCAAGAATATAAATTCATAAAGGTCACAACTTTCTATTTTATACTCCCTAGCCTCCATCCTTTTTTAAATGTGTTACTTCTTGAATCCAATTTATTGAAAAGACATCGTTATTATACTTTTCACATCAAATTTTACTTCTACTTCACATTTTTCATATCAATTTTTACCTCAACTCTTTACCCACTATTTTCAAAATGGCAAAATAATAATTGTACAAATTTTAATCTATTAACTTTTCCAAAAACGCAAGTTGTGGCTAGCTCATGCGAAAAATATTCACAATACATTTAAAATGAGACCAATCTTGAACATATTTTGATAAAGATTAAAAATTAAAATTTCAATTTTTTTTAGAGAAAGTGCAAAAAAAATGAGTTTTGAAGTAAGTATTTAAAAAATAGAGAGAGAATGTTGTTACTTTTGAATTCATTCTATCAAAAAAGACTTACAATAGGGTGTGATCCCAAAAATTTGGTTATTGAGAAAATGTTGTTACTTTTGAGCCAATTTTTGGACAAACATTACTAACTTTGGTTATTTAGATGTTCTGATTATACCATTAGGGATGCTCTAACAATCTGGGAAAAATTGAATAAAGGAAAAAAAAATTAAGCCAAATCAAATTTGAGGTAACAGAGAAGAACAAATCTGAGAAAAAATTGAACAAGGGAAAAAAAAAATTAAGCCAATTGGAACTTGGAATATGATAAGTGTTGTCAAACCCACAATATGATATGTGTTGGAATATGAATAATGCTTGGTTTTAGCTCTCACAAAAGACGTGGGTAGAATAGTTTGTGGAAGAAAAAAAGAAACGAAGAAGAAGAAGAAGCTCAACATTTGGGTGTTCGTGTTGCTGATGTTTGAAGCACAAAGCGTAAGTGGCTTTAACTCCGTTAGTTTTTTTGTGTTATGAAACGACGTAATTTTGATTCAGAAATAATTGGATATCTTCTTTTTGGTGGATCTCCGTCTTGAAAAGTTGGGTGATTGGATTAGATTTCTTTTCGTTTCTAAAACAATAAAAAAAAACGAAGGATTTTGAGAGAAGGAATCCATCATAAGGTTTGGAGATGAGGTAGAAAAGGAATTGTAGCAGTGGAGTTTGGAAAGAAACGGAATACAGAGAGAGGAGTTTGGAAAGGATTTGGTGATTGCTTTACTTATATAGATAGAGTGAGAATAAAAATTTCAAATTGAAAAGAAAACCCCAAATCTGTTTTTCACCGCCTAAATTTAGGGAGAGAATTTGTCCACTCTTTTAGATGGTAGAGTCCAGTGGGAAAGATATTACCATTCACAAGATAAACGTGATCTGTTGCCGTTTTTCTTTTTCGACAGACAATAAATAGATGTCCAGGCCAGTTGGTGCGTTTTAATTCACTCAAACCTTTTTTTCTTATTTTCGGTCTTAATCCAAAGAACCAAGCAAGAAGACGGCTTGATCAAACTTACTTTTTCTTTTTCTCCCTCAAGAACTCTACGTACAAACATATCAGAGGGAGGGGTGGCATTAGTGAGATGGGGAGGTTATCGGACACGATACAGGGGTTGAAGCCGGCGATTATGATGGTGGTGGTTCAGGCGTTATTGGCAGGAGTAAATATCTTCTACAAACTGGCTGGCAATATCGGGATGAGCTTGAGTGTTTTGATCGCCTACCGGTTTTTGTTCGCCACTATCGTTATCGTCCCCCTTGCTCTTGTCATTGAAAGGTTTTTTTCTTCACAATATTAAACATGTTTTAATTACTACTAGTTAATATTACTCATTTTATGGTAGCTCATCTGGAGAAAAAAATTACTCCATTTGCATTAATGTATGTATAAGTATTTTCTATTGAATTGGTAAATGGGAACCTTTTTCTTGTGGGAAAAGAAATGATATTCAATTTTCGCTTTTGTATGAAACTAAAGCTGGATCCTATATGTTGGGCGAATTACAAGTTATATAGGTCAGCATAATGTTAATCGGGTTGACTAAATGTTACTCTCCGTCCCGTTTTGTTCGCTCTCTCCGGGAGACTGTTGTATTTCTTAATGATTTTTTTGCACGTTCAAAAAATCTTAATGTTCAAAAAATCTCAATGATAAGTATTTTTGAACAGCAAATAATTTTTAAAAAAAATTATTCTCGAAAGCACCTTGCTACTTTTTGATGTCACAACGACAGATTTTACGTAACAAGCAAACAAACTGGTCTATTTACGGTAATTTCGGTGCCGCCACTTAGTTTTCACACGAGATTGGAGAAAATGTAGTCATAAATGAGTTGGACTTTCAGTAGTAATTTAATTATTTACGGTGAAATTAAGCCTTTTTAGTGGATTTTAGAAATCCCAGACAAGAAGAAAAAAAAAGAATAGAATCTTCAAAATAAAATTTACATGTATTTGTTTTTTAGACTGGTTTTTATTATACTATAAATATTTTTTGAATTCTGACTTAGTAAATGAAATTTGATTTTTCATTACAGGAAAAGCAGGCCAAAGCTAACATGGGTAGTAGTCTGCCAAGCTTTTCTTCTGGGTTTACTTGGGTACGTAAAAGAAAGTTGATTTTGGAATGTTCTAAAATAATAGTCTCATTCAAAAAGTCAAACCAAAAATTATATAAGTTTCGGAATTAACATTAACATATTAGAAATCAAATTTCATTTTGAAAGGAGACATGCATTTACCTTAAAAAGTTGGAACTCCCAACGAGGTCTATTATTATTATTATTATGATTATGGAATAAAGGGAGTAACAAACTATAGTTATTGAGCATGAAACCAACCATTCACCGCACAAAAGAAAAACATGATGGTATCTTGAGGAAAGAGCATTATTTAACTCCGTGCAGAAGGGGATGTATTCTTCCTAATGAGAGTGCGGAGGCTTTTCTAATCCTTTTCCTTTCTCTATTTATTTAATTTCTTGAATTTGATTGATGAATATCATCAACAAATAATTTATTGAAGAATCTCGACTAAGGATACATAGAGAAGGAGAAAACAGATCCAACTAAAAGTTGGAACATCCTAAAGACAAAGCCCGAACACCCTTGGACCTGAAAGTCCTAATATATATTGAAAATACACCCTATGACCTAAGAGCCCAAATACAACAATAAAGCATAAAAATGCCCACTCCAAACAAGTGGGCTCAGCCAGACCCCTAGAAAATCTTAAACCTAACCCTAAAACACAGTGCAAAACATCACCACCGCTGCCGCCGCCATAACTCATGCTACGTGTATGATCGTGGACATGTGTCATGTGTGAACAAACAAGAGCCACGCCCAACGTATGATGTACCAAAAAAATCAAGCAATTTTATCACTCACATATTTCCCCATCTCTATATTCGTAGGAAAAATATGCATAAAGTCTCAAATATTGGACACAAGGTTTTGCCCCTCGAGCCTGTTGGCATGACTTCAATTTGTAGTCTCTAGACTCTGATGTTAAAGTGCAAGGTTAGTGGGGAGTGAGTTTAATCGTTGTACAAATTATTTTTTTCGTTATTCGTCATTCCTAATCTATTACATGGGGAGGAGGGGAATGAGATCTCCGGGATTCAGTATGGGACATTCAAGAACACTACCGCATGAGCTAGCCACCACTTGCAATCCATATACAATTAGCCAGGTTCGATTTTTGTGAATTTCCTAATTTTTGCGTGAATAATTTGTCTCTGACATCAACGAGAATGGAATTAGTCGAGAATTTGAAGTGCATCTAAACTGGTCTGGACAATCGTGACCATTGAACACAAAAAGAGACTCTTCTGTACACGCTTCTATCTACCAAACCCCGGCCACCTCTCCCTCTGTTAATGAGGAACAATTGAATGTTTAATTTTTTTTGTTTTGAAAATTACCAAGGTGTTTATTTTCCTTGGCATTTTCGCTATTACATGATGATTCTCGTGAATTTTGAATTTCAATTTTTTTTTTTTTTTTTGCAGA
Organism: Gaultheria prostrata; assembly: GCA_036023075.1. Lineage (NCBI taxonomy): Eukaryota > Viridiplantae > Streptophyta > Magnoliopsida > Ericales > Ericaceae > Gaultheria > Gaultheria prostrata. Next base: position 90,695 of record JAXBDA010000147.1, on the reverse strand, counting down.
GCATCTTTGGCTCAAAATTTATATGCAAAGAGTCTGGTACTAACCTCCGCCACCTTTGCTTCTGCTATGACTAATCTCATCCCAGCCATAACCTTGATTTTGTCCGTCTCTTTCGGGTACTTCACTTTCACCGCTACCATTCTTAATCTTCGTCTCACTACTTTTGATAGTATGAAATATTTTCGAAATTCACTTTCACGCTCTTGCTTCTACTTTAGCTCGTGCACACGCATTAGGGCATCTCCTGTCATGTAACTAAGGTGAAGATAGTGTAAGAAATACATCAGTAAGCAACAAAATATGAAAAAGAATGTCCCAATAGTGTTGATAATAGGAGAAATAAGGTCAGGTAATTGGGGAAGAAATAGTGCAACGCTACCTGCACACACAACTGTGTGTGTACTGCTAACACTCCTTCGGATGAGAGAGAGAGAGAGAGAAATTGTCACGAGCAATGAGAGAGAAATGTAAAAGGGAGGAAAGAGAAAGGGAGAAGGAAGGAGAGAGGAGAGAGGAGAGAGAAAAGGATAAAAAGTGGGACCTAATTTTGTACTTTAACAACACACTAACAATACCATTGCAACACTTCTTACCTTAACAACATATTTTGTCATAACAACACAAAAATGAGACCCACTTTTTACACTTTAGTGTCATATAACTTCATATTTTTAACTCCACGACTGGAAATGCCCTTATACATAGGCGGCTCCACATTGTCTTCAGGGTGTTCACTTGAATAAATTTTTTAGTTTAGAATACATGTAATTTTTGATACTTTAAATTAAGTTCTGTCCTTTTTGAACACCCAAGCTAAAAAAATTTGAACACCCTGGGTGTAAATATTTGAACACCTAACCCAAAAAAATTGAACAACTAGCCTATAAACCAATCTAATGTAAAGAACCCAATTAAAAGCCATAAGAGGCTCCATATATAGCTTTCCATATATGATCAATTAAACAACCTAAACTCTTTTACATTTGATATTACATGTAATAATTTTTATCTCGAGTTTGTTTGAACACTTATTCTTGTACTGTGCGAACCTATTAGCCAGACAATTTTTTATAATTTTCTTAGCCTAAAAAATATAATTCGCCGAGAACATACAATTGTGACATATATCTTACATATGAAAATATAATTTAGGCTCATTATTCAAACTAATATATGAAAAAATATGTATATACTACATATGGCTAGCTAATAAAGCAAGTAGAGTTAAGGTAATTTTGAACACCATGTTGAAAATTCCTGGAGCCGCCACTGCCCTTATAGCCTATGTGATATGCATGTTTATGGTGGTTCATGTACAGGATGGAGAGGTTGGGGTTCGGTACATGGGCAGGCAAGGCCAAGGTGGTGGGGACATTGTTATGCATAGGTGGGGCCATGTTGCTCACCTTCTATCAATAATGATACATACACATATTTTCAATCACATACAACCACACACCCTCTCACATGTGGTGGGGTTCACTGTGGGTCCCACATGGGGTGGGCCCCACCACATATGAGAGGGTGTGTGGTTGTGTGTGATTGAAAGTATGTATATGTATCATTATTAAGGTGTAGAGATCAACCTCTGGTCAACTAGCATTGACCTTCTGCACAAGGGCCAGAATCAGGGTGGATACGTGGTGGCATCCCACCTAAAAGTTGGTGATTCTGTGTTGGGAGCTTTACTGGTTGTAGGCTTTGGTTTCTCTATGGCAATGACATTGATTATTCAGGTGATTTTGCTGTAAATTTTTTTTTAAAAAAAATGTGCTTTTCCCAAAATGCCCTCCACCCTTTGCATATTTTCTCTTATGTTTTTTTTATTTTTTTATTTTGTATGATTGGGCCAGGCTAAGATGATGCGGATCTACCCTTGTCCTTACTCCATCACCGCTATGATGATCACCTTCGGAGCAATTCAGGCCACCGGATTTGCTCTGTGCATGGAGAAAGACTAGAATCAATGGAGGTTGGGATGGGATATTAGACTCCTTACAGTAACTTACACGGTATGCATATAAAAAATTATCTGGGGGAGAATATAATATCTTTTGATCACATTATATATGTGATATATGTTTGATTCGGGTAAAAACAATTGAAATGGTCACCTCAAACATATATATAGTCTAGTTCGATGCTCATATCCCCTCAAACAAACAAACACGATCTTATTTGTTGATTTGCTTGTCTTTGTACGGGGTACCGTGGCCTCCGGAGCTATGTTCACCTTGATGGCCTGGTGTGCTCATGTGAGGGGTCCCTTATTTGTATCTGTTTTCAACCCTTTGATGCTTGTACTTGTGGCAATCGCTGGTTCCTTGGTGTTGGAGGAGAAGCTGCACTTGGGAACGTATGTATTTCTTTTGTGATCTTTTAACAACATGCATGATTTGTAGTAATCAAGGACGGAGTCAGGAATTTTACTACGTAGGGGCGAATTTTTTTCAAAATACTTTGCAGGGACGAGCCTATATAATTCATAGGAAAATTTTCTTTTTCTATATAATATTTCAGGGTTTTTTTCTTGCAGGGCGATGCCCCTCTCTGGCTCCATCCCTAGTAGTAATAAATATTTGCATGTATCCTAGCTAGCTAACATGTTAATGTTTGATGTTGTAAATTTTCTGCGCTTTGATTACAGTGTGTTGGGAGCTGTGGTGATAATATTTGGATTATACATGGTTTTGTGGGGAAAGAGCAAAGAATTGCAGAGAATTTCTCAGTTGATGCCATCAAAGAGTTCAAGGGAATCAGAAAGCAAAGAATTGAAGAGAAATTCCAAGGTGATGCCATCCGAATGCATCGATATCATCATTGCTTCTGCGGCAGAAAACAGCAATAGAAACAGCAGCTGTAGAAGCATCAACACATTCGTGGTGATTCCGAACGACGTTTCAATGGCCTACACTTTAGACGATCCGTTGGATAACGACGTGTTAGAAGAAGAAGAAGAAGATGAAGCCTACGACACTCAAAGAAAAGGAGAGAATTCAGAGGCTGATGCGAGAGTTTAAACATAGGAGCATGCACTTCTACTAGGTAAAGAGCCTCGTGCCAGCTTGAGTTTTTTGCCCGTTAATTGCTTTGTCATTGGAAGCAATGAAACTCTGGTGATTCGGGCTTATACGCTTTAGCTTGATTGATTGGTCTCAATATTTTTCTCTCTTTCCTTCAAAAGATCGACATCAGACTTCGTGTAGATGTCCATCTGCTTAATAAAGAACAAAGTTCATTACCCACACCGTAATGTGAAAGAAGTCCAAAAATTGTCTAATTATTTTCAGCCCGTGAAAGTACGTTATCCTAATCTTGGTAGCAATAAAACTCCACAAATAGCATATTTCAGTTATCATGAAGCAAATTACAACTAAAGCCAAATAATATCTTATCCTAGTCCAGTTTTGCAACAAGGAAAAAGAAGTCCTTTTCCCCAAGTACCACCGAGGTTAATGCAAGTTGTTGGAGCAGCAGATTTGAGATTGCTCCTATCCAACCGGTCTTGAGGTCGAACTTTGATAATAGATGTTTGAGAGAGAGCATTACAATTTAATTTACAATTCGGTCGATGCCAACTGTTGACGAAGCTCGCGACGTGGTGATGAAATCAACTATGGTTTAAGCGCAAACATTCCAGATCTCAGGTGAGTTTCTCAGTTGATCAGACTCGCAGTGACGGAGCTAGGAATTACATTCGGGGGTGGCGCTGTTATAAACAAGTCTACTCATACTGTTGTACTCACTCCGTCCCAAAATGATAGTCCCCTATTAAAAGAAGTGCAATTTTCGGATCAAAGAATAAAATACTTCGATATATGATTTTTTTAGTTTCTTCGCACCAAACTAAAGATCTCTTCAGCTGAAAGATATAGAAAAGCTTTCTAAATGAGATTGATTCCATTCTAATGTGGTCTCTTTAAATGAAAGTCTTTTAGGTAATTTTTTTAATGGTCCCAACCATTCATCTATTAAATATGTTATTTTTGCCTTGTATGTGTGAAAAATCAAGTTGTTTGAACATTAGTATGTGCCTAATCCATAACTGTAAAACAAAATATTTTTTGAAACCCAGGGTAGCACGTGCCATCTTGGCCCACTGGAAGGCTCCGTCCGTAGCTACGCTGGTTTAATTCAACATGTTAGACTTTATCGCTCACATAACGCTCTTGCCACAACAATAAAAACAACAACAATAACAGAACTCATCTAGTCCCCAATCATTGGGAGTATGGGCGGGGATGGTTGAGAAACAGACCTTACCTTTGGCAAAATATGTACAAAGTGGCTGTGCTCAGAATACCACTAAAACAGTGGCCCCCCTAAACCTCCAAGGACCGAGGTGCTACACGGACGTTTTGTTGCAGAATCATGCCCCCAAATCAAAGCCAAAAAGCATCAACAAGGGCAGGCCTAGGGACCCAATTCAATATATGTACTCATTACCATGATTCCTTCCTTCATTGCAATATATGTACTCACATAACGCTCTTGCCGACAAAAAAAAATCTTCATGACATCCTCTCATAAAAGTGAAGAAAGTGGTCAAATATGAACGACCAGACCATCCATCCATCCATCCACCCCATTACCCAATACCCACAAATCAAACTTGGTAGGCGATCGAGTGGATAAATGTCTGCCCATATGCACATGGCCTGTTCGCACAAATGCCTCACAATAAAGCCGCAGCCTCCAATCCGAATAGTCTATATAAACCCACCAAAATCCTGAGGAGAAATAATACAAAAGCTAGCAATCCAAAGAGGGAAATACAGGGGGGAAAAAGCTCACCCGTTTTGTGTCTCGATACCGTTATTTAAAACCTCGGTTGTGATGATGACGAAGAAGATTATGGTTTTATCTCTGGTTCTGTTGTTTATAATATCAATGTCGCATATGGAAACCGTCGAATCCCAGGTTGACTGTTATGATGGCTGCAATACCGGCTGCGTCGGGCTAAGCGGTAAGTATTCTCTTCAATATATACTTACAGTGACCCGCTGTGTTTGTGATATTTCTGTTCTTCAATTACTCGTTTCAGCTTTGGATTTGTGACATTCTTTTCCGTTGTCATTATGTTTTTTTTTCTTTCCAGAAAGGCTTTATCTGCGGTGTGACGGCAAGTGCCACATAAAATGCAATCCAGGTCATTCCCCAACTCAACTCTCAGCCCTCGGGGCTTAATTTGGTTCACCAGCTTATTTTTCTCTTTCTAAAGGAATAAGCAAATTACATAGTAGTTTGGTCGAGCTATTGGTACTTCTTTATTTTTATTTTCTCTGACAGTTAGGGTGTCCGGATGAGTTTACGCGTACCTCCCTAATCTGGTACTTAAAACACAGACCATTCATGTCGAGATTAGGGCAAACCCACCAATTAACCAGACTAACCCTTGTGGCCATTGATTCTTTTATTAATCAAGGAGAGATATTGGTGATCTTCACTATTTCCTTATGCATATTTGCACTTCTTCTTTTGTTTTTTTTTTTTTCCTTATTCATGAAATCTAGAATGATAATCTTTTTATTGGCTCATTTGTTATGCACAATGAAAAAGTGACGTTGTAATTTCAGCCCCGACCCGACATAGGTCCAGTGATATCCATAGTGGTGTGGTGTAACGGGACAATATTTCTCATCGGAAGTGACTGTGTATCATACCTACACTTAGGGTGCAAACGAGCCGAACCGAGCCGAGCTTTGTAGAGCTCAAGCTCGGCTCGTTTAATAAACGAGCCAAAAATTGAGCTCGAGCTCAGCTTGTTGGTAAACGAGCCGAACCCTTAACAAGCCAGGGTAATTTACTTAGCGAGCTTTCTTAAACGAGCCGATCTTTACCAAACTCGTTTACTAAACGAGCCGAGCCGAGCTAGGAGCAGCTCAATTCGTTTGCGACCCAAGCTGCACTTCCTTTTTTTTAAACCAAAAAATTGAAAATGTAACCTTGTAAATAGGAATTAAAAGGTGTGTGAATGAGAGAAAAATAGACTGCTAAAATGGAAAAAGACCCAACAACAATAAAGACGGTCAATTGATGAACCAAACAAGGTTGATTGTTCTGCGTTTTGCTTCCTTATTGATGTATGTTCAAGAAATTAGCAAAAAAGAAAGCTTGTTGGTGAACCAAACAAGCCTAAAACTCTACTATTTGGGTGCTTCTTAAATAACACTTACAAATCGGTGTCCCTTTTCTTTTCTTTTTTTCCAAGAATATTATGTTCCCATCCATTTCGTATAAGAAGAAGTAGAGATCTCCGGTTAGGTTATGTTTGGATAAGGGTTATAATGGTATTTCGTTAATTCGTTTAATTGAACTTGTAGTATGTTTTTTGATTGCACAGGTCTTGAAGTTGAAGGACATCTAAAGTGAAGAAGGACAGACCATAGAGACAGGCAGAATAAAAATGGGGAAAACCTTTAGAGCAGTCTCTCCTCATTAGCCTTATTGAATGTTGTAATATTGTTTTCTTGGACTGGTTTTTCGTATCCTTTTTTGATCTGTTAATGAAAAATACTTTTACCGAAAAAAGTTTGAAGGCATATGCGCGGTCTTTATTTTGTTGTGGAATTTGACATAAGTAGTTCCTTCTTTTTGTATCGCACGGAGCATAGGGAGAATAGACAAGGCGTCAATGGACACTTATATCGGTTCGGTTTCGTTTTACCGGTTATAATCGTGCCAAGAACAAAACCGAACCGATTTCTTTGGTTTGCAAAATTTCGAAACTGTACCAAGACGAAGTTGTTATAAATCCATACCACTATATTTTTTCAACGGTTCTTTCAATTGGTTCTGTTTTCTCTGTTTTTGTTGCAGTCCTAGTCCTACTTTCGGTAATTTCATGATCATCACTAACCTCCTGTTGGCACTTTGGATGGGCCAAAGGGCCCAATATCAATCGACCAAGACCAAATGTTGGGCTCCATACTTTCTATTTGAACGGGCCGAGGCAAGTTTTTTTAAGGCCCAAAATAACTTCCTCATGGCTCATGGGACAACTCTGTGCAGAAGGATCTTCCTATTATAGCCTTGTGGAGAAAAAAAAAAGAGAGAATTTTATTTCTTACTCTTTTTGGATATGGAGAAAAAAGATTTGATTCTCAGCTTAAATCAAATGCTACGTCTTAATTCAATCTGAGGGGGTGTTCCACTAACTTGGTTTTTTTGGCTTTTTGGCCTTTTATATGAGAGAGCGAAAAATCCATTGGCTTTTTGTGATTTTTTATGTGATGTATTGTGAGGGGATGACTCATCTCGAAATGCGCAAAAAGTTAGCTTTCAGATTTTTGAGTTAGTGGAATGGGACCTTAATATGATGTCTATCGATACAGCTTCTATACCTCAAATTTAATCCTATACAAGTTGAAACACCATTTCGTTTTTTTAGGGTTTTGTTATTATCGTTTTATTGCAAGGCAGCAAGGGGTCGTGGGTAAAACGCCCTCTCTAGCATTGTCAAACATTGAATGGAATGATGATGTCTAAGTATTGACAACCTTATCGGGGGATCAAGACGTCTTTAGCGGCGATTTTAAGCATTGAACACATGGGGGCTTCAGGATTTTCGTTCAGATGTGACAAAAATATAAAGGAAATTTTTGTATACAATGCTCTAAACAAAATTAAATATTTTTTTTGGTTAAAAAGTTATTGTGCCTAGTTTATTTTGTTTTGTTGAGCTATATTATTTACTTATTTACAAATTTAAACGAATTTTTATTTACTTTGGCTACAAATGAATAATTTAGTGCCGAAAACATTGCAAAATTCAAATTACATGTAAAAGAAATAAAAAAAATTTGCATTTTTTTAGTCCAAGGGGTTCAAATAGGCGATAGTACTAATTATGCGTAAGAAAATACCAAAATTTCGTAAAATACCAAAATTTCATGCATTTTTTTAGTTTAGGCCAGGGGATTCACTTAAACCCCCTTAATTAGCCGCCCCTGAATTTTGACACCTTTTTTTTTTTTTGCAAAATACTGTACAAAATTTTCTCAATGTCACAACTCACCACCTACTAGTGTAGAAGGACAATATTGTCATTTGAGAGGTTTCACCAAAAGGGTTCAAGCCCTTTTTCATGATTATAAAGCAAATTAAGCATGCCTTGGGCCATAATTCTACTCACCAGCAAACACACCACGCCTACCCTGCCCACCCCACCTCTCTTTGAAGTCTGGAAAAATGAGAAACTGGTCACGACTCTGTGATCTACCAAACATTGCATCCAAATATATATAGTGAGGAAAATAGTGATATACAATAGATATACATATAATTTCGTAAGTTATTGACTTATTGTGATGTTTTTAAATTAACAGTGATGAATTTAGTAATATCACAGTCTCGTAATCTCGTACATTCCACACGTATGATACTATATTTTCGACCAACATTGAATTCAAAATATAAAAAAAAAAAAAAAAAACTGAATTTTTGTCGAAGGATTATGTAAATAATATATGATACTTGTGCTCGGGCAGCTCAAACGGAGGCTCTTGAAATTGTTGAAAAAGCCCAAGACATTTCTCAATCCGGTGTATACGGACCCCACAAAATATGTTACGTACATGTTCATCTATGTGTACAAATCATATACTATGTAATGTGATTGTAGTTCCCTTTCTTTCTTTTTTTTAAAGGGGTATGATTGTAGTCTTTTTATTCTCAATCTAATTGGTTGGATGTAACCAAATACTACATTTGGCCATGTACCATATCGTATGTATGGATGGCCGCGTAGTTTTTGAGAACTTTATTTTGTGGCCTATTGGAAGTAAGAAAGAATTTTCTTGTGAATTCTTTATACAGATGATTTGTCTTTGAACTGACTGGAAAGGGAATTAGTCGAGGTGTTCATCTACAATTTTTTTGAGAAAAGTGACTTTTGAGAGTTTGAATACATTTTATTTGGTTGTTTTCTTTAAAGAAGAATTAAGAAAGAAAATGAATTGGGAAAGGCATCTAATTATTACATGGTACATGGTACCTCATAGTACAACCATCTAAATGAAAAAAATTCTAGAAGCCTATAATGTAAAATAAAATTAATTAATCGACTATCATAACCTCCCAATTGAACGTATATTTGAGATTTTAAAATTCAATTTGTCAAACAAATCGGTGAGAAAAAAATTGCCCCTATGATATTTATGATCATATCACTTGGAACAAATCGAAGTAAAAAATGACGGGCTGATATCCCCTCTCTCTCTCTCTCTTGGAAGGGGATATCCTCTCAATATGCTTAATAGTAGTTTACATGTCAAATTGGATTTTTACTTTCTTAAACTAAATATGAATGGATCAATCTTACCCTACATAGTAATTGGAAAGGAGAATATTATGTTACACCTTCTTCTTAGTTGCCCATTATCAATAAATAAGTGGAATAAATATCAAAGAAGATTGAGAACGTTATCTTAATACAACGCTCTTCCATAAGATCTTATGTATTATAATTTTATTTTTTTATAGCTAGCATCATTTTTAAGGCGACAACCTAAATGGAGGATGAAGATATAAATTAGGAGTTTGGACTATTTTTTGGTTTATGACTTGTTTTTTATGTGAATGGTTTTTGTAGTCGTTCTACGTTAAAATATTGAATATTTCAAATTTCTCTTTGCGAGAAGAACAAAGACGTAAAAATATGAATAAAATTTAAAAATTTCATAACATGACAAAATAAATAAAAGTTTGGTCTCTTTTAAATTATTTTTCTTAAATAATTTTTTGAAACTTTTAATCGTGAATCTTTTCTTTTTAGATATTACCCTGTTCACGACGAATGCTTAATATACAATAATTAATGCAAAACTAATAAATAATAAAAATAATAAAAGGGCAGTTTTAATTCAACATTCAATTGGTTGTTAACCTATCTATTCTTAAAGCTATACAAAATGAGACATAAATGGCTATGGAAATGGAGAATGTTTTTAGTGAAATGGTGACCATAAGCACACATAGCAACTCCTGAGTGGAACCGTGATACCACGTCGGGCGCATCACGTGATGTCGCTGTTACACTAAATACCCTCTCGTGGAAATGAACATTTAACTTATCACCATTTTTATAACTGCAACTGATCACTCTACTGTATGCCTGCAACTTCCGTTTCCGTTAGTCAGAGAGAGAGAGAGAGAGAGAGAGAGAGAAGCTAAAACGCGGAACGGAAAAGTCAAACGGAACCATCTATGGTTGTTGCGGCTGTCTGCTTTTTTGTTTTCTACATGTAATAAAAATGCTGTACTACTATTATAAATTATTTAATCACTAATTCTCTTCTACACCTTTTATCCTATGTGAAATAATAATTTTCTATAGCGGTCCCTTTTCTTCTTCTTCCTCCCTGGTTCGTTGAACTAGATTTAAAGGTTTGGTTGGAGTCCGGAAGAGAGAGAAGTGCTAGAAAGATAGAGAGAGAAAGAGAAAGAAGACGGTGATTTGAGTTGCTGACCCCAGCTTTTTTCTGATCTGTTTTTCCTCTGCTTTGTTGTGAAAAGGGTTGAAAGATCTCTCTGAATATACACTTACCCACATACAGTAGATAGATAGATACAATCAGTAGCCTGTATTTCCGGATTCCGTGGCCTCAGGCATAGATCTTCGATCTCACTTTCTAAACCTCCAAATCTTGTGGGTATATAAGGGTAATTGTGTATTTCTTGGTTGCAGTTAGATTTCCTTTAGATATGGTAAATTTTGAGAATCTCTCTCTTTATCTATCTGGGTTTTGTTTTCTTGAATTTTCTTGTTCTGGGTTTTACGGAATTTATAATTTTTCCTTTCTGATTTGTGAGCTCTGGTTATTTTGCTTTATTTTCTAAAAGAATAGATTTTTAGTAAATTTATTTGTTGGTGTTGTTGCAGATCTTTGAGGCAGCTGCCGAGCTTTAATTGGTCAGCTCGTACCTTATTCAGTACCCTTATTTTCAGGGCATAGGTTAGTTTTCCTCTGGCTTCTGTTTTCATGAGTTTGTTTTGCTTACCTACATATGCTACCTATTCAGTCTTCGGAGTGCCACAATAGATAGATTGACAAAAGATTACCAAAGAAAATGAAATTTATGAGGTAAGAAATAGGACTAAACTAAATCCTAAGTAGCATTTGAAGTTCCAATGGCTATGCATTTTGGGATTGTCGCCGGTATTACGCATGGTTTAAGAATTTATGATGTGGGTTTACTTTTTCCATGCTTTGAAATTAGGCTTTGATAACTTTAGGTAGGAAATGTTTTACCTTTGTAGGGTTGTGCTGAGTGTGATCTTTTTGCTTTAGGTGAGGCATTAGTGTAAAGTCAAAAGGTTTGTGAAGCATAGATAACCTAATTCCAATTGAGAGCTACATTATGAAAGAATCGTTTCACTTTATTCTCCATTTTCAGATACGGAAATTTATTGTGGATTTTGTGTAGCTTTGAGGATTCTTCATTATCCCTCTTGGCTTTTGCCTAGGATTCTTCTCCCAAATAAACTTCATTTTAGCTATATGTTTTCTGAAGATTTCAACTGTGAATGTGATTGTTGGAGCTAAATTTGACATGGTTGAGCGTCAGATATTTGAAACCTAACAAAATTGTACTTAACAAAAGTTGGTAAGCTAGGCCACTTTAAGGGGCATGTGAAGCTGTCTTTTTCTACTTTCCTTTTCTTTACCTTTTATTATCTTTGAGTGCCTTTTCTTTTATCTTCCTTCTCTTTTATCCTTGTCTATTTTTCTCTGTGTCAGAAGCTGATTTGGCTTTTCTTTTTCAGCTATATCTACATGATAAGAGGAATCTAATTCATCGGAAAATATCAGACGTAAGGATAAAATTACTCCTGTGTTCCGCATTGTGACATATCAATTAAGGAGTCAAATGTCGTTCCGTAGCATAGTTCGTGATGTAAGAGATGGATTTGGGAGCTTATCAAGGAGGAGTTTTGATGTCAGGCTTCCGGGTCACCATAGGGGAAAGTCCCATGGTTCGTTTCACGATTTGCATGACCAGCCACTGGTAGTTCAAAGCAGTCGGTGGGCCAACCTCCCTCCAGAGTTGCTTTGTGATGTAGTTAAAAGATTGGAGGAGAGCGAGAGTACATGGCCCTCTAGAAAGCACGTTGTTGCGTGTGCTGCCGTTTGTAGGTCATGGAGGATTATGTGCAAGGAAATTGTTAGAAGTCCAGAGCTATGTGGGAAGCTCACTTTTCCTGTTTCCCTGAAACAGGTAGCTATTTTTCTTGTTTTCCCATTTCACTGACCTTGATGGTGTGTGTTTTGTGAGTGCGTGTATGTGTGTACACGTGTTGAGGATTATGTTTGGCACCAAAGTGTTGGAATAGGATCTTATACAAATGTTGGTGATTAGTAGATCCTAATAGCTTATCCTCGTGTCTGTCTCCAGCCAGGGACTCGTGATGGAACTATTCAGTGCTTCATCAAGAGGGATAAATCTAACTTGACATACCACCTTTTCTTATGTCTTAGCCCGGGTAAGCATTCTGTTTGGACCCTTTGTTGGGGCTTAGTTTGTGTGGAAAAGGTTTTGCCAAGTAAGCTGCTTTATAGATGATTTAATATGGTTAATGTTTCCAACACTCTCATATCAAGTGCTTCTGGTTTCGCTTTTTCCGTGAATGATCTCTACTTGGTGCATATTGAGTTAAATAGTTGATTGGTTTTGCATTCACTAGGTTAATATATGTTTCCATATCATACTTGAAATGTGACTAAGTGTGACTATTGTTGACTCGAGAGAAGACGTAGGCAAATGTTCGTGTATGGGTTTTATTGGTTTGTACATATATGTTATTCTGAAGGACGTCGCAACACTGGCCATGTAGCTGTGGCCTGTGGTTCTCGCTAGATGTGGATAAGATATCCTTTTGAATTTCCGATGCTCCAAAAAGAAGAAGGATAAGACATCGTCTAGGGGTTGACAATCAGTATAAAACACAAGTTTCTGTTTACTGGGGATTTTCATCTCTGAGCTGCTAATCTTTCTTTTTCATGTCCGTTGATCTATTCTGGGGGCCGTTGATTTGTAAATTGAGACTGGTGCCTTTCGTTTTTTATGTGTATTTTGGTTCCAATGCTTATCTGTCTTTTGGTATCTTATTTTCCCTACTAAATATACTTACTAGGTTTCATGTGCTGGTTGCAATTTTTGCAGCTTTGCTTGTTGAAAATGGGAAATTCCTTCTTTCTGCTAAGAGAACTCGACGAACTACTTGCACAGAGTACGTTATTTCAATGGATGCTGATAATATCTCAAGATCTAGCAGCACATACATTGGAAAGCTGAGGTGAGAATACAGGGATTAATTTGTTTTGTACTTCTTTGGTTTCATGCTTACTAATTAACTGAAGGTTTATAATCATTCTTCTTGATTCGTTTAACATAGTTTACCATCGGGGCATATTACCATAGCAGGATTCCTTTCTTTAAACAGAAAATTTGAATGGCTTGGTACTGCTACATTAAGTCAATGTTTCTGTTCCTCTTAGAGGATTTCGGAGATGAAGGAAGAAGTGATCTATTTGCCTTGTGAAGGCATGTTTATGGAAATCAGAACACAAATGGTAGTTGGTGTGTAGGTCATTTTGAAGACTGTTGAATGACCAACACATCTTTAGATTTTACTACCATTTAGTCTTAACAGAATACCTGTTACTATATCCCTCAAAATGATGCATTTTCTTTACAATTTGCAACTTCCAAAAACAATTTGGGTCCTTGTCATTTTATATGCCATTGATCTGTACATATACAAACTTCAGATTATGTTCTTCCAAATGTTTCTCAACCATTTATTTAAGTGTCAACCTTTTGTTTTGAAAGCAGGCACTCTTTCTTTATCGTTGATGCTCAAGTATCGATTGAACTTTTCCCTCGTTTCAGGTCAAATTTTCTTGGCACCAAATTTATAATGTATGACACTCAGCCCCCACACACAGGGGCCCACGTTCCTCCCCCCGGACGAAGCAGCCGTAGATTCTCCAAAAAAGTATCCCCTAAAGTCCCCACAACCGGCAGCTACAACATAGCCCAGATCACGTACGAACTGAACGTGCTAGGGACACGGGGTCCACGAAGGATGCACTGCATCATGCACTCAATCCCCGCCTCCTCATTAGATGCTGGCGGCACGGTTCCTGGACAACCAGAGCTCCTTCCCCGCTCCCTCGAGGACTCCTTTCGGAGCATTTCCTTTTCCACCGAATTCAGCAGTTCCCGATTCTCCGAGATCATCGCTGGCAGTACAAGTAACGAGGAAGATGGAAAGGCGAAACCCTTGATTCTAAAAAACAAGGCCCCACGGTGGCACGAACAGTTGCAGTGTTGGTGCTTAAATTTTCGTGGGCGGGTGACGGTTGCCTCTGTGAAGAACTTTCAGTTGATTGCTGCCACACAGCCTCCGCCGCCACCTCCCGCTGGTGGTGCACCTGCGGGTTCTCAGCCACAGACCCAATCAGAGCATGACAAGATTATTCTGCAGTTTGGTAAGGTTGGAAAGGACATGTTTACGATGGATTATCGGTATCCTCTATCTGCATTTCAGGCTTTTGCAATTTGCTTGAGCAGCTTTGACACCAAGCTGGCTTGTGAATAGTAAACAATATGAAGATTAACTGAGAGTGCTTAGAAAATCGCACATAAAGAGCAGTGGAATTTATTCCTTTCTGTTAATTTTCTTCTCCTTTTCATGGCATTTAGGATTAGGAGATTGTTGTCAATGTCATTGTGATGCTGTGAGGCTCACAATATCTGGGCTCATATCATCGTGATGTTGGGATAATTTGGCTCATATCATTGTAAAACGTGGTCTTAGTTCCTTTTCTCTGTCTCGCTCAATCTTTCCATTATGTAGTGCCTTTCCTCTATATTAATCTGAATTAGAGCAAGTTCCAAAAATCCAGAGTAGCAAATTATGGGTTCTCTTGTACTGGATGAATATTGACATGTCTTTTTAGTAGTACTCGTTTGAATATGCAAGTTTGGTGGCGGCATTATCCCATTCTGCATTGTCAATTGTCGAATTGTACGTGTAGTTGTGGAAGTTTTACCTTCTAGGACAGGATAAGGAGAAGTGGCTTACTGGCTTTGGTGTTGGAAAAAGGGTGGAAACCTCAAAAGTTGATGTCCAAATTGGTCAAGTAGATCCGAGCTTAAATGTTCTGAGAAAGAAGGGTTAGAAGGCCTTGAGGACACCGGGGGTGGCATCTTCAAGGATCCTCCTGTGAGAAAGTCAGTCTCCGAAGAGAATTATTGCAGGAGAATAAAAGGAGGAAGGAGAAGAAATTGCCTTAACCCCGCAATACTCCTTCCCCTTTTATACCCGGGACTCATTGTCCTGTGGTTCATAAGATGATTATTTGGGGATGTGGTGTACGGAGATTCTATTTCTATTTTGGAGTCTCAGTTATGATCGAGTTTTCCACACTGAATTGGGTCAAGGGTCCTTGAAGCCGTGTCCGGGGGACTGAGGCAAGTCTGACCTGTTCCTTAGCCAAACCAACTCATACTGTTGGGCTGGAGTTGACACTTTCAAGCTATTCCAGACCTCAGCATTCTGCATATATCAGTTCCTATCGTGTACTTGGCAACATTTTTTAAGATTGTCTGGGTCTATGCCCTGTTTGCTTAAAGGCCTGCCCCTGCCCCTGCCCCGTTTGAAGAATGACCTCTTATCGCACGACTTAACCAGTTATTCTCGCAGTTCAGATAAGATTTGGACCGCCACTTCTCTAAAAGCATAGTTCCTGTATCTACAGCAATGCATTGTGAAATGACCCATATTGCATATTTTAGAGCTGGGTTTCTGGTGAGATGGGGGCGAAGTTTCAGTGCTCACAATCAATTAGGGTTGGTACCTAATGGCAGGCATGGATAGAACAAGGTTGGTCCACTATTAAGAGGGCTTACCATAAGGATAAGGGAAAAGGAGAGGAGCTTCACTGATGCTTGAACATAGCCAGCCCATAAATAGTTGAAGGAATCAAATTAGGTGGTGGGTTAACATCACAGAAGTCACATAGGTTTTAATAGTCTCGTTGTGTTCGGATCTTGAATTTGTAGAGGAAAAGAAAAGGAAAGGAGAAGTCTTTGAATTGGTCTCAAGAATATGGACGTGTCAAAGTGTAAACCCTTTATCGTGTCCAATTCAATCTCACAGTAGTGGCATAGTTTCCCCAAGATAAAATCAAATATTTTAACGACGGTTGATTTTATTTTAGCTCACGAGGAAAAGATATTTTATCAATTTCAGCTTTTATGGAATTTATTATTTTATCTTATGGGAAACTTAAGCGATTTTTGAGTCATGTTATTTTTTGATGATGTATACAGAGGGAGCAAACAATGGGAACTTTTTTTTTTTGTTAAAATTTTATAACAAACCACAAAGCACCATCTATTCCAAAGCCAAACCTTAGGAAACTTAATAACTCAGTAGTGTTTTTTTTATTTTTTAATCAAAAAAAGGTGAGAGGAGTAATCAGCGTAGCAACCCAAGTAACTCAGTAATGTTTGATAGCTATTTTAGTAAACTCTGACACCCTGTTCGAATGGGTTTTTGAAACCAGTTTTTGAGAACCAATGGTTGTTCTGTTTCCTCTGTGGGTCCCCAAAAAGTGGCCAACAAAGTGTGGTGGGTTTATGCGGGGAGAGAGAGAGAGAGAGAGAGAGAGAGAGAGAGAGAGAGAGAGAGAGAGAGAGAGAGAGAGAGAGAGAGAGAGAGAGCGAGTAAGAGTACATTGGGATCCGGCAACAGAGGAGAAGAAAACTTTGAGGGCCACGTTTGAAGCTCCTTCCCAGAAAAGGTTTTGAGAACTGGTTTTGGGAACCCATCCGAACAAGCCCCGAAGATGCCCTAGTACTCTATTGAGGATCTTTGTATAGCAATGGATCTTTTGTCAAACAAAGGTCTTGCACTCAAGCTCCCTCCTGCCCTTTACACTCGCAATCCGATCTCCGTTCGAACCAAGGAAACCTTTGCACAACTCTATTACCTTTTCAGAGGTCAACGGCCCGGACCCGAAGGTGTTGGTGTGCGGCTCTGGTGTGAGCATCCGAGTTGTTGATCTCGGCAATCAACGGCTCGGATTTCATCTTGCCAGTGGACGGCTCAGATCTGTAAAATGTCAAGATAAAATCAAGACCGTTGAAAAGACATTCGACAACTCGGATGTCGCACACTAAAACCATACACCAGGGAACGCCCTCCAGGATCTCCGTTTTTCAACGCCTCATGGAATATGTATACAGGAGGAGACTGTCACTTGGCCCGAAACAAAGTTGACTCTTAAAATTTAAGAGCACCAACAAAATTCATATTTATAAATTTATTTAGGCCGAGTTTTCCGTTAAATTTTATGGGATATCCCATAAAATCACGCACTTGATAAAATCACTCTCTTTCCCATTAGATAAAATCCAAGTGTGATTAAATCACCACCCAATGCATCATTTACCATTTTGCCATTCCTTTTCTTTAAGGGGCCCCACCATATATAATAAAAATGAACATTTCAAATGAATCCGGGGGCAAAGCCGTAATTTTCTCTTCTGTCCTTCCCTCTTATACAGTGGACTCATTTTATCAAATGCCTCATTTTATCAAATGAGGTGAAAGGGTGATAAAATCACCTCATTTTATCTAACGGAAAACCCGCCCTTAGTCCAAAAACAGAAGCAGAATATCATGAGTTTAGCAAAACACTGACACAACTTCCGACAAAATAGATTATAAAATCGACAGTCCGAAAGCTACAGTATGCATGCGCAAAATTCGTATTTGTTTATACCTAGATAAGGAGACAACCAATTACTATGTTGTTAAACTTTGAAACTGCATGGATTTATTATATCTTGGGAAGAATAAAAGGATAAAAAAAAAAATACTAGTTGGAGCTAGCCTGAAGGATCGATGTGATAGTAAAAAAATAATTTCGCGTATATAAGTTAATATTATTTGACGAAACAATGAAATTGATAGAAAATTAGAAAGTGGTGTGTGATACCGGCCAACAAATCTGCCAATAACAATGGATGTTGACACCATAATAATAAAAAAAATTGACATGTAATTAATAGGTGTCCAATATTTAATTAATAAGTTGCCAATAATTTCATGTTAGTTACTAATATTATTTGTGTTTCGCAAATGATAGAAAATTTACACAAAATTATTGACAACTTATAAATTAAAGATTACCGAATTTAATGAAACAATGAACTGAGAGAAAATTAGAAACTTGTGTATGAAACCATACAAATCTGCCAAATGACATCCTCTTTTCCATAAGCATGGATGTTGACACCATAATTACAAAAATAAAATCTAATCAAAAGGTTATGGATATTTAAATTGTAACAATGATACAAAATGCACATGCAAAGTCCATCCAATCATTCCTTTGTATGTTATCGGAAAGGCCATGAAGAAGGGGAGGAAATAAGAGATTTTTCAAGGAATAAGTCATTAGAATTTAATAAAAATTGTGGCAAGCTTTCTTCTTTTCACCATGTAAATGCTCATCTATTCACTTTATGTATTTGCTTTTGCGCCCTTTTGTTCTCTTTAACTTTGGTAAAGCCAAGGTGAGGCTTAGGTCTCAATTCTCATCTCATGTGTGAAGTGAAAAAAATAAAAAATAAAAAGATGTTCTTGAATTATGTTGGAGCTATTTCTTAATAAATTGCGTTAAGGACCTAATTTGTTGGTCTATCGCATGAAATAAGCTATTCATAGGCTTTAACTCGAGGGTTATTTTAATGCATTACCAAATTATATTGAAAGGAGTAAAATAAATCAAAAATATTTTGAGTTTGATGCACGAAAAGCTTGTTAAAAAAAAAACATAATGCAAAACAAGTACTGCATAATAAATAAATAAAATATATGTACGTAATTCAACGCATGTAAAATTTGATAAGTTTCTTGGGATCAACCCAATCGCAAGAGTGATTAAGTTCATTTCTAAAATGAATAAATTTTGTGTCTTTTCCAAAGAAATAAACAAACAGAAGGATACTATAGACGTAGAACTTTTATATACCACCCAAAAGCTTAAATTATAATGCAAAGAGGATTTAATATCAAATAAAGTGATTACTCATTTCATACCCAAGTAATGTGAGATTGTATTTCTTTAACATGCCCCTCACATGGGGCCAATTTCCAAGTCTGCTATCATCGTATAACTTTTTGCTTGGGTTGTCATCGTAGGGTTTGGATCATAATTATTATTTTTTAAATATGAAGTGAAATGGGTCTTGCTTTTTGTTGGGATTGTCATCATAGGGTTTGGATTTTAAATTTTTTTAAAACATGAAGTGAAATTTAATGTTGGGTCCTGCTCGGATTTAATCCAAAAAATTTAGCGATATGTAAAGTAATGAAACTCATTTAATCCAAACAATAGACGGTAGGTGAAGAGATCTAGCGATATGTAAAGTAATCACGAATTCCATACCCAAGCAATATGGGACGGTATCCGTATTGTTTAGGATAAACAAAATGGAAATGAAAAATGGAATCTATGGTCTGATGGTCAGAATGAAACTCCCGACAAACAAAGGGTTGAAACAAAAAATAGATAAAAATATTGTACCCAAAATTGGAACTTTTTTAATTACACAATTTCCCCTGTATGTTTTCTATTTTTACTGATATATTTTCCCCTTTGGGTATGTATTACTATATGTATCTCTCTCTTCCTTTTGTGTTCTCTTGAATATTTCAGACCAAAGGCGGGTCCTTCGCGAGGGTTCCGCTTTCTCCTCCATCTCTTTACGTGCGTATGTAATCGTTTCATCTCTTCATGCCCCTTTTGATTCTTCGTATTCATACGTTTTTCTTAACTGCTGAATGGGTTTTTCACGACATTTAATTGGCATTTTCTTTCATCCCCTTTGATGTGTTGGAATTTTTGCAGATCTCCCTTTGTTTTGATTGTTCCATTTGCATAACAATCGGTTTCTAAGCGATTTCTGATATGGGTTTTGTGTGTTCTTATATTTAGGTTTCACGTATGAAGATTCCTTGATCTGGGTTTGTGTCTTTATATGCCTTTGGGCGTTGTTGCTAATGAATTTGGTTGAATTGTTGATTTGGTGATGAGGAAATCGAGCAGCGGTTTTATATTCATCGTCGCGGTATAGGTTAATTTGATAATTTTGAGTTCTATTCACAGATATAAAGTGGGTAATTGATAAATTTGGGAGATTATTATCTTGATTGGTGTTGTTCATCTCGTAAGGTTTTCCGGTGTTGAAGGTGCTAGGAGGTTTCATTATTTGTGACTTTTCTGTCGCTTCAGAAACTGTTATATCATTTGGTAGGTTCATGTCAACTTCGTGAGTTGAATTGTCTTGGTGATTCTGTGGAGGTTTTGTCACATTACAATGCCTTCAACGGATCATCAGGGCTCTTCTGTGCCTTTTGCCTCGTTTCGTCGCCCAATCTTAAGTCTTAGGAGTGATCAGGTGCATTCAATGGAACCCAACCAGGATTCTGATGCGCGTGGCTCGGAGCTTGAGTCTTTTCAAAAACAGGTCTGCAGCCGGTTTTCGGATCTCTCATCCGTAAGTGCTGATGAATTTCTTTCCGCTGCATGGATACAAAAACTCTTGCATGCTTTCCTTAGTTGTCAAGAAGAGTTTAGGGTTATTTTGTGCAACAATAGAGCATCTCTCTCGAAACCCCCTCTAGATAAGCTCATTTCTGAATTCTTTGAGAAGAGCATTAAGGCCCTTGATATATGTAACGCCACTCGTGATGGGATTGAGAAAATACGACTGTGGCAGAAGCACTTGGAAATTGTTCTTTCTGCCTTGAGTTCTCGTCAGAGGACAATTGGTGAAGGTCAGTTCCGTCGAGCGAGAAAAGCTTTAATGGATTTGGCTCTCATAATGTTAGATGAGAAGGAAACCGGGTCCGTCTTTTCCCAAAGGAACCGGTCATTTGGGCGTCACAACACAAGCAAGGATCACCACCATCGCCAACCGGGACATGCACGCTCTCTCTCTTGGAGTGTATCACGTTCTTGGTCTGCAGCCAAACAGCTCCAGTCTATTGCGAACAATTTGGTCCCTCCGCGTGGGAATGAGATTACAGCTACCAATGGGCTTGCAGTCCCCACTTTTACCATGAACTATGTGCTGATGTTTGTGTTGTGGACTCTGGTTGCTGCAATCCCTTGTCAGGATCGCGGCCTGCAAATCCACTTTTCATTCCCGCGGCAGTATTCATGGGGGAGTCCGTTGCTTTTGCTTCACGAGCGGATTATGGATGAGTCCAAGAAGCGCGAGCGTCGAAATTCCAATGGTTTGTTGAAGGAGATTTATCAGATGGAGAAATGCATTCGTCAGATGACAGACTTGGTGGATTCGATTCAGTTTCCTTTGACTGAGGAACAGAGGGAAGAAGTGGAAAATGGTGTGAAGGAACTAGGAACGGTTTTCAATGCTTGTAGGAATGGAGTGGATCCATTGGAACGGGAAGTGAGGGAAGTGTTTCGGAAGATCATGAGTTGCCGGACTGAGGGCCTTGAGTTACTGAACAGGGGGAGCACATCTGGGTAAATTTCATATCAGGAAACAGCTGCAAAGGATCAAATGTAAAGAAATCACGGAACTGGTGTTGCCATGTTCTTATTTCATCTTTTTGCATGCTTATTCTATGGAAGGACGGACTTTAAGATGTTTAGCAAGAATAAAATATTCGGCAGGTAAACTTCTTGTATTTCTTGGTGCACCACCGTAATTAGAGAACACAAAGTTTATTGTATTTTCTTTGGTTTATGGTTCTGCTGTCAGACTTGCATTGGGGTTGTATACATTTTTCTTTTTTACCTTATGTTTTCCTGCTATATTTCTGAAACCCGTTTCGTGTCTGGATCACATATATCTTTACTTTCCATTCTTTGTTGTAATATACCTATATTCTTTCATCGTCTGAATACCTAGATTTCCTCTGACCGTTGGAGATCTGATTAGCACTCGTTAAATTGCTGAACGTAATTCTGGAGTAGTCATATACGGGACTTTATGTCATTAACTTCTCGGGAGGGGGAAAACACTAGAAGAGGGAGATCTGTAGGGTGAGTATATTTCATTGATTCTGGGTTTGTTAATCCATTCATTTAGAGATGATGTCCTTACAATAACCAGTATGAAACTCATAAGTTGTCTTCATTCTTAAACCGATCCCATCAGAACAAATTTCTCATTTGTAGCAGTGTAATGAGAGTATATCAGGTGTTTGGGCTCTCTTTTTAGGGCAGGATATGTGAGTTCATTCCTTGTTCATCATCAGTGGCAGACGGAAGGTGGTGCGGCGGTTCCAAACTTCTGAGATTTGAGTAATCTCATTTTGACACGTTGTCAATGTATGTTGTGGTATTCACTACATAGCTCAATGTTACTGTAACTGCCCTTTCGAAATTTTGATAATTATGCTTTAGTATCCTAAAAAACACTTCTTCTACAAATTATTCCAAACTCAAAATAATTTTGTGTTTCGCTCCTGTGTCCTTCACTTCTTAACTTCCTGCATCTGCCACTGTTCTGTACGGTCTTGTCAGCTCTCGTTGAAGAGGGTGGAATCAAGAATGAAAATCGTGAAGGCCGTGAGTTTAATGTGTGTTATTGGATATGAAATCATTTCCAACTCACGAGTTTGGCTTGGTTTTGCAATGCCAGGGTGACTCTATCTACTCCATTTTTGTAGCACTTTAGTTGGTTGGAATTTCAGTTCTTGAAATGACAGAAAAGGGTGGTTCCTCTTTTGCTTTCACATATTGGCTTTTCCAAAGAGCTTTAATCAACTCCAGCGAGGAATTCACTGGTGCAAAGCTGGCACTGAGACTATATTTGTGACCTGTGTAGTTGATGGTCCATAAATGGTCCTTTATGGACTCCTGGATTTTTGACAATTGGTGTTAATTTTAGTAGACAACAATTGATAGTGACTTAAGGCTTAATTTAGTTTGGTTTGGTTTTATCGTTAGTCTCCACTCTCTAAACATGGGTTCAGAAACTGGAACTGTGGAAGATTTTATTATTTTTCCCGCAATAGTGATTTAATGGCACATTTAAAATACTTTGTCAAAAATTTTTTTTTTGGAGAGAATTATGAAAATTACTTTTGTGACGGAGCTTCAAATATTGTTCACATTGAAATAACTTCTCCCTTTCGATATTAGAATCGATGGATGTTGCGTTTGAAACTTTGAATCATAAATTTACAAGTATAAACAAAAATCTTGCAACCCACACTCGCTCTCTCTCTCTCTCTCTCTCTCGTGTCAATGGTGATGTTCGCACCATCCCACCACCTTCGAAGAACAAAGAGCTGGATGGCCGGGCGTCTAATTCTCTTGATTCAATCACTCCCCCCCAAAATTCATACCCATTTGCAAAAAACACACCTCAAATATACAGAATTCACACATCACAACTCACTCCTCCAAATACACAATTCACACCCTGAAATGAAAGAATTCACCCCCTCAATTGCATATAATTCACATCCTCTAAAATGGAAGAATTCACACCCCTCAAAGGATTTAGGGTGTGAATTGTGTAATTTGGGGGTGTGAAATTCTGCAAATGGGTGTGAATTCTGGGGAGTGTGGATTCCGCGTTTGAGGGAAAAATAGTAAAAAGCATCTTTGAAAAGGGACTGGACGTACAGGATAGCACTACAAAAGAGGGTTTGTATGCAAGCCCCCCATAAAATGGGAGCGGCCTGTAATTTACCCCGCACAAAATTTATCACTAATCTCACACGGAGTTGTCCCACTCATATTACTCAACTAGATCCTGTTTCAATAACCAAATTTTCATGAAAGCCCACCAAAATGTCCGTAAAACAAATTACTAGGTACAACATTTTCCCAAGCACAACTCGAACAAAACCACATGGTCTATAACTGGAGAACAGTAGTTCATAGACCTAATTTACATTATTATCGATAAGTTTTTTGCTGTAATGTAAGTAACGATTAGTCCGTCTTGGTTTATCAGTCCCCCATTTCAACATCGTAAGCGAGGAAACTGAATGGTAAGTGAACACAGTTATTTGTTTCTATACAACACCTACTGTTCAAGCCACACGCAAACCTTCCACAAGATGAGGAATGAAACAGCACCCATCTCATGTTCTCACATATTGATTGTTAGAAGTCCATGGCTTCCCAGATTATGTTCGCGAGTAGGTAAGGCTCAACAGGTACCTACAAGTCTGTAACCGAGACAAAGTTATCCACCAGAGCAAGTGATACAGGAACCACCGTCCCAAACCTGTCGTTCTTTCACTAATCTTTTGTATAGAAAGTCTGTGTGCTTCATGCGATGGAATAGCTTCGTTGACAAGCGAGAGAAAAGAAGCTTCTTCCACATTTATTGTTGTCATCCACAAGTTAGAAACATCTACTACCAGCTCATAGAGTGCATTCGACGGAGAGATCGAGGTGGTCTTCTCTGTTCTACTACCGGAATCAGGTTTTCCATGAGCTGCAGTACAAAACACAATATTGGATGTTAGACCTGCATCTGATGTTAAGCATTTGACAAAATCTCCTTAACTGAGCATTTGAAAATATAGAGTGCCACAGACTAATTGATCTCGTTGAATGGCACTCAAACAAAGGACAGTATTTAAGTACTTGAAAAATCATCAAAAAGAAGTACATGAAAATTGTAACCGAGAGACACTGGACTAGTATTCCATTATTAGAGGGAATGGCAAGAGCAATGCAATAGTTTACTAACAACAGCACAATGGACTAGTACCATTTTCGGAACTGATAAGTAAGAACAAGAATGTAAATCCCTCGGGAGATGGTATTAATTAATCCTCATGAAGTAATATTTCCTTTGAGGTAGATCTATATACAGCAATTCAATAAGGAGAAGTGAAACAAGTCCTTGAAGTGGATATCCCGCCCCAAATATTGTTCCAAAAGATAACCATATCCATCTCATGCAATCTGGTGAAGGTATGTTTGATACAAGGTTTTGGGAATGGGATTGGACTCTCAATCCTGTGGGACCACTAATCCTTTGTTTGGTTTTGCAAATTAGTCTTGGGATTATTAGTACCATGCGATTACTAATCCTCCAAAATGGGGGGATAGGCCATCCAATGGGGAGGTGGCATTGTTAATCCCAATTCCCCACTTCATGTAAACATTGACCAAAATGTCCTCTTTTTCTCTCCCCTCCCTCTCATCAAATGGGGTTTTATGCTAAGATAAAAGTGGAAATCAATGATTTCAATCCAATATTCCAATCCCTTCTAGACAAAACAACATATTGTTAAAAATCGGCTTATTTGTATGGATAGTCCCCACAGTATTAGCGAAAGGTCCATTTGGTCCCCATTAGACAAATCGTGTCTATTGCATCCTCAACGTTTACAATGCGCCTTTAAATGGTCCCTGGAGCTAACTCCATCCAAATTAACCATTAAAGGCAGGGGCATTTCGTCAACCACCGCTCCATCTCTGTGACTCCACCTCCCACTACCCAACCACCACTCCAAATCCAGATCCACCCCTCTGCTGAAAAACCTATCCAACCTCAAACAACCACCAACTCTCAAAACCCCTGAAAATAGAGAGATTATTCAGTAGTGTGGCCACGGTAACGAGAAAACTTTAGATACAATGGCTGTGTGTGATACTTCTCGCACACGAGTGTGGAGTGAGAACGTTACAAACAACCGTCGTATCCAATTTTTTTCCCACGGTCATCTAGAAACACTGAATAATTTTTCTTAAAAATGGGACCTAGAACGCTTAAGCCATCCAAATTCCAATATCAAGACAAGGTTTCGGATCTAGTACCACTCTCATTCGGGTCAGGTTGGTTTATTTCTTCCCCCCTCACTTCCTGACCCGATTCAACCTGAACCCGCCGGCGCGGCATCACCTCTGCTAACTCTCCCACTGCTACTTCCACTTTCGGCCGCCAACGGAGGACGGGGACAAGGAGGCGGGTCGGGACCCGCCCAGCCTTCGAAGTCATACTGCCCATGACCCAGGATCTGTCGGCCCAAACAGAGGCAGCCGATCATGACAGTGAAGTTATCACTGACAGGACCCCGATTACGGGTCCGATTGACCCGTGACCCGATTGAGATGCGTTGTAAGCTTGTTGGGAAACTTCCAGTGGCGGTGGAGGTGGTGGTGGTTGTTGTGGCTCTATCGATGTAGACATCTAGAAACAGTATCTATTTATAGGGTCTTCGGTACGTAGTTCTTGAATCTTTTGGTTAGAGACTAGGTGGAAATTGAAAAATAGAGACGGGGTTTATTCTAAAGTTGTGATTTTGATGAAGTTGAGGTCCTGAAAATGCTTAAAAGCTAATTGTTGAATCTTTTGATTAGAGACTGGATGGAAAAGAAAAACGGAGATTGTTGTTATAAAAATAGGCTAGGATAAAATAGGAGAATGGGGGACCAAATTGACATTTCGCTAATACTTTGGGGAGCATCCGTACAAATAAGCCGTTGAAAACCCCATAGTCTAATCCTCCACAAAACAAACAAAGAGAAAAGTTTCATCTCCTCATTCATAATCTCACTGCATTACCAATCCCCATCCCTCATTACGAATCCGTCGAAATCAAACCTCGCATAAAACATGTGCTTAGGGAACTTGGCACGATTACCATATCCATCTCGTGCCAGCTATCCATCTCGTGCCAGCTAGAGAACGTACTCAGGTAACTCACTTGCAGCCATTTCTTATGCCTTTCAACAAATTCATAGGGATAGAATGATCTGACCTAAATGTACAACAATCTCCGGATTCACATCTGTATTAAACACAACTTGTAGAATTTATAAAGATCACTAACTTGTACGTAATTCCTATAAGCAAAAATCCGATGGTATTTCTTGCACTTGGTACGTATATTTCCTATAAGCAAAAGTCAGATGGTATTTCTTGCACTTGTCAACCATTACGAAATATCTAACCGTAACATTAATGAAGCTCATTGAACTATGAAATGTCAAAATATACCTGCTTAAACCTCTCCTTAGACTGCTCAGCCTGCAAATAAAAATTCCTTATTAGAGAAACTCAATAGAATTTTGAGAAGCAGAAACAAATACAGTGTTTGCAACAAAGCAACTGTGGAAATGACGGCCTCAATGTCATCTTCCCATTTAAATTGCAAATAAAATACTCGAACGAAATTGGTTTGAACTTTTCATAGTTTATATCTGTATGCAGAAGGATCAGGACACATATTAACCAGCTGAAGAGCTAAAAGCAGAAGCGGAAAAAAATTCAGACTCGGTTTCAACATTTCATAATCTTTGCCATCGAACACAAATTCACCGGTATGAGATAGCACTAAATTAAGAATCACATTATAAATCAAACAGTTGAACAGCATCATAAGCAGTTATCAAATTTCAGCATCCAATCTAGCAAAAGCCATATGCCTCACACCCTTAGATAAATTTCCTTCTAGGCTTGTAAGGGAATATTACGAAGGATGAGTAACAGAAAGAAGAATGACAAGTCTATGACTCTATGGAGGAAAATTGTGGGCAAAAAACCCATGAAGCAAAGAGCACTGCCATCCCAGGTTCCAATTTTCCAATAATTTGACAGAAACCTGATCAAATTTGCCCATTCAGCATAGAATAGGCTAGTAAGACATCTTCATATCAAACATAAGATTTCAGCCAAAAATCCCATTTTAAGTAACTTTTTTCCTAAACAAGGACACCAAAATCAACCATAATAGACTGAATTATGCCCAACAATACCTCTTCTCTCAAAAGCCTCGAGTTCTCCTCCTCCAACTGCGTCACCAACGATTCCAGCTCCACAGTGTAAGCCTAAAAACACCAATTAGACAACATGCAACCATTAAACTACAATCCCAACACAACAAACTATCAAATTCACCTCAACCAAACACCACATAACCTAACCTGCTTTCGCTCCCTCGACCTCGCCGCCGACTCCCTGTTCTTAATCATCCGCCTTTGCTTTTGCTGCGTCGCCTTATCCACTGGCAACTCCTCGACCGCCCTCCTCTTCCCTCTCCCCCCTCCTCCTCCACCGCCGTTGCCAACCGGAACAATTGCCCCCTCAATTCCATTCCCAAACCCTACCGATTCGACACCGTACCCCACCGTGGATACCTGAAACTGAGCAGCATTCAACGTTGCTGGATCCTAAAACAATCATGAAAATTCGAGTGTCAACTTTTCAAGTGGGGGTTTTTTTTTTAGTTAAATCAATAAAAAAAAAATAGAAAAAGGAAAATATCTACTCCCTCCCCCACCCACAAAGACGTCCGCGGCAAAAAAGACCAGTAAATTTCGAATAAAAAAATAGAGGCCTAATGTGCATAATTTCTTTTTAAAAAATTTTGACACTAAATTAAATATCTCAATTAGCTTTTTAATTCGGTGTCAAGAAATTTCAAAAATTATTCACGGAATCACTTATCTTATCCGAAAATCCCCAGTTTTTTCGCAATCAACAATTGTTGCCGTACGGAGGGAATATGTATTCGGGGATTTCGAAAGAAGATTCTCACCGGAATCCTGACGTCATCCTCCGTCACGGCCCCAGCCTTCGTTAAGAAATCCTCCAGCGTCATCTCCGGTTCACGATTTCCTGCGGTTCCCGCCACGATCTCCTTCCAAACCTCGTCTACCGTCTTGATGTTCGCAACGCCGCCGTTTTGAACGGCGGCGTCGTCGTCGGTGTAGATGTTTCTGAGGATTTCGTCCATGTTCATGGAACCTTCGCCGCCCTGAATGTCGGCAAGAGAGAGGGAATGTTGAATTATAGAGGATTGCAGCTGCTGCTGCTGCTGGCGT
Source organism: Gaultheria prostrata (assembly GCA_036023075.1). Lineage (NCBI taxonomy): Eukaryota > Viridiplantae > Streptophyta > Magnoliopsida > Ericales > Ericaceae > Gaultheria > Gaultheria prostrata. The sequence continues at coordinate 61,839 of JAXBDA010000147.1, read as the reverse complement.
GACAGATCGTGATGAGAAGGCGACGTGGACGACGCCATCATCACCTTTGACGATGCCATGTGAACGAATTTCTAGGGTTTCGAGAGATTTTAGGCTTTTTGACTCGAATTTTTCACGAGCTCTTTTCTTGCCTCTGGTTATGTCTCAGAAATCTTAGGGTTTCGTTGGGGATCCGAATGGACTGGGAAGAATCGTTGAGAGATTGTAGTGTGAGAGAGCGTGGGTTTAGGGAAGAAGAGTTTGCATGTGGAGAGAGAGAAACAGAGGAAAGCAGTTGAGAGAGAGAGAAATGGTGCCGTGAAGTTTCAGTTTTAACCGGTTCGCGGGGTAGATATTAGATATGAACAAGTCGGTGCAAGCGACAAAACATATTTACTGTTGAGGGGTGGGTATATATGTCAATTCATTCCGCATCAAATCTCGTATGGATAGAAAGGTTCGAATAAGGTTCGAGTCCCGTCAACTGCATAACTAGTCGCCTTGTTTGGTTTGAGTCTTTTTATTTTTGTTTATTCGATATACATTAATGGGGGGTTAGCGGAGAAATTAATGAGTTAATCCAGAGGGGTCTAGAAGTTATTCATATTCCTAAAGCCCAAATGCCTCTCCCGAGGCTCGAACCTTGATCTCGCTTGTGGGAGAACCATGGGATAACCGCTAGGTTACAAGCCCTTAGTTTCGGTTTGGGTCTCAAGATCCAGATTTTAAATTATTACTCAATCATTATTCTTATTTCCCTCCAATCATTACCCCTATTTTCAATTTTTATTCTTATTTTTTTTTCCCTCTCTCTCTCTCTTTCTCCCCCCCCCCCCCCCCTCCAATCATTTCCTTATTTCCAATTATTACTCTCATTTCTCTCTCCTTAAAAACCCAAATCCCAAATCCAAGACTCAAACCGAACATATCCAATGTGAAGTGCTCTTTGTCCATCTAGTACCTTGGTGGTACTATGGTGACGACTTGTCCTTCTGAACAGTAACTATGGCTTGAATCGGACATTTCACAGCGGATTGGGCGTCCCTATGGTCACCCATCTTACCTTTTTTTTCTATTTAAAAAAAATACAAAACGAGTCCAACTTCTCTCCCATTCCAGTCAGGGAAAAAATTACAATTCCACTTTAATGATTGAGACTGTTTATTTTATTTAGCTTGTTTAGAAAATCAAGTATTACATCACAAAGACAAGTTTATTGTACATCATTTGATATGATTTTCGAACACCTTTGAAACACATTTTCTCATGCAACAATAAGGTTGCAACATTGGAACAAAACCATTTCTACTATTTTCGCAATATAAAATGTGTTTTGAAATCACATTAAACAATAATTAATCAACTTAATGCTCTCATTTTGAAGGGATTGAAGAAGAGCTTGACTCGAGACCATTGAAAAAAGATATGTCCTTTGTACTTTAATTTCCATACTCCTATAATTTCAGTCACATAACTACAAAGAACAATCCTACAGTCAAAAGTCTATTGTGGGACCATGCTATTGAAATTGAACCGAATTATTCATAAGTACTCTTTATTGGTACTAAACGCATAAATACGGAATACTTTATGAATCAGACCTATCTAGCCCGTGAGCACCTCTATCGCTCAGTGGTCTTTTAGGGTATTTTTTTTTATCATACATTGATGTGAATTCCGCACCACAAAGTGTGAACTTCGTTCCAATATACGATGGATAGGGCTATGGAAGCGAAAATGCTTTTGATAAAAAGAAAAAAAAAATGCCTTGTGACATCTAAAATCCACAAAATATAAGAGTGTGTGTTTAGATGCACTTTGGACTAAATTATTTTTCCAAAATTATTATTCATTTTTGCTGCATTTTTGTTAGGTATGCATTAATTATTTTGGATTAATTATTTGTCTACGTATACAAAAAAAGACAAAAAAAAAAAACATCCGTTCCAATTCGCATTTTACACAAATTTTTATGTACTTTTATATATTTCGACGCACTTTCAATAAATCTTAACATAACTCCATTGTTTTTTTTTATATTTTACCAACTTTGATTGTTTCGATGTACACACTTTTGTTAGATATTTCACTCCCATACAAAAACTTTGATTGCGTCGATGAAAACACTTTTGTAAGATATTTCTTTTTTTTTTTTTGGTGCTTCGAAGACTTATTTTGTACTACTAAGATATTTCTTTTTTTTTGGTGCTTCGGAATAGAAAATTATAACCACTAAGATATTTCGCTCCCATGCAAACATGACCTAAGCGTGTTAGCACTTTGCGTGTGGTTTCAGACTACATTCTCGCTTTTGCCAATTGCCACCTTCCTCTCATTGTGTGGCTTTGGCTTCGTACTAATGGTCTGTTTGGAAGGCGATTATTTTTTACATTTTGTATTTTGGTTTGTGAATTATAGATTATGTTCAATAATGGTAAGAATATATAGATTATTAATTTGTAATGGCATACGTGTATATAGAATAAATTTTGCAACAGTGTTTCAAAAATTTTAAATTAATGAACTGTTTGGATCATTAATGTGGAACCCTAAAATTAGCCTCGCACACCGATCTATGGACAATTGGTGCATTGCATGGCGGATCCATAGTCGGGTTACATGTAACAGAGACTTGCTATGGGTACGCTATTTTTGTGTACACCACCTTCGAGGGATCCATTTTTTAGCCCTACAGAATAGTCAGAGACGTTCAATTTATTTACAATATTATTGGACGGGGCCTTGAAAAATCCAGATTATTTGAATATTTTTTGACAAGTAAATGAACACGTTGTCCGAAAGGTCCGTGCGCATCAGTTTATTTGAATATTATTTCCTTTGTCCCGAATTTATTGTCCATTTATAGGTATGCGTGTCATTTTTTAATTGCTTATATATTTCAATATATAATGTTTTTACAATTTCGAGAACTTTATTTTATACTCCCTCCGTCCGGATTTGTTGGTCCATTTTGGGGATTCCAACTTTTTTTCCATTACTTTTTTTCCATCATTTTTTGTGTACTTTCTCCATACTTTACCCTTTAACTTTTGCAAATGGAGACTTGAAAAAGTATATTTGTGGACCAACAAATCCGGACGGAGGGAGTAGTACTCATCAAGAATTATCAAACGAGATTCATATTGAATATAAATAATATTATATATTAAAACATATAACTAATTTTTGAGGTGTTATGAATAATGAAAATGGACAACAAATATGGGATGGGAGGAGCGGTAAAAACTTTGATCTATCCGTTCAGTTTTTACAATATTCCACGTACACCTACCTACTTTTCTGCACGCGCTGTAAAAGCGAGTACCGACACTAACCCCAAAATAGGTAAAGTCCACGCTTGCCTCTTAAAAATAGGATATGCCATTTTTGTTTTGATTCGGTTTCTTCTCAGCCGTCCCGAGAGCAGCCGGCTTCGTTCACACCACGACCACATCGTACAAAACCAAACACAGCTTGCTTTACTATTTCTCCACACCTTCCTTTGCTATTTCCAGAGATTCTTTGTTTTGTCGTATGTACAAAGAACATGCTTCGGTGCTAGAGACAGAAATGAAGATTTTTTGGAACAAGGAAATAAGGGCGTGGAAAGAGAGCTATTCAATTGTCGGTCAAAAGGAAAGATCTCAACCGTTGAAATGGGTGATTGGTCGTGGCTTGGACGCCTGGCAGCGTTTTCGTTTGCTGGAATTATCACGTATTTATGATATGGTAATTTATTTTCTAACGCCAATAATAAAGAAGATTAAAAGGGAGGACAAGATGCAGTTTAATAAAGGGGGCAGCCTAGGCTTAGGGTTTTTTGGGTGTGGGTTCGGCCTGTATTTTTTTTTTTTTTTTTTTGATATTTTGGGCTCGATTCATTTGATGTTTTGGACTTGACCCATTGCTCGATGTACCCTTACCAAGTTTAATAATAATATTTTCTGCCGATCAAAAAATAAAAAAGATGATAAAATAAAGAGACGATAAATCCAAAAATTAAGTTGAATACATAGAGAGTATGGATATACCAATTACTGTCCATTGCGGCGTTGTGAAGTACTGAAATTACTATTCCCTCCGTCCCTTTTTAAATGATCCGCTTGAGAAATGTGTATTTTTGTGGACGTTAAAAAATGCATCTCCGTAAAACGTTTTTAATTTTTTTTTGCACCAAATTAAAGTACTCAATGAGCACTTTAATTTGGTATAAAAAAAATTAAAAAGTTACATCGAGAAATATATTTTTAAGGATTTGAAATTGCACGTATTTCCGTATGGATCACTTAGAAAGGGACGGAGTAGGAGACAATCGAGTTCTAGTTATAGCCAGAGCTAGATTGTCTTCGTATCATTGTCTAACGATAGGAATGAAAGTATTTGACATGGGAGCTCTTCTATCTAAATAAATTTAATAATTTTATAGACCTTGTTAGCATGCTATTAGGAAATATGTATACTTCCTCCGTCCCAAGTTGTTTGTCCGGTCCGCGAAACGAGGACTTGAAAATAATACAAAAATTTCCAGAAAAACTCGATATCTTTTTTACAATTTATTAGTAGATATTAACGAGTACTTGTAATCTATGAAAAAAGTTCGAAAATTTTCTTTAAGAAGACCTATTATTTTTAAGTCTTCATTTTGCAGACCGGACAAATATTTTGGGACGGAGAGAGTATTATGTTACCGTGTTTTATAGTAAGATTTATTATTATGTTTCCTGCTTTGTGTAAATTAACTTATTATGCTTGTTTCCTAGTTGATTTAGTTTTTCTTTATCTTATTATGTTTGTTTTCTAGTTGGTTTAGGTTTATTAGTCACCAAATCTTCTGCCCTATATAAAGGCATGATAGGCCTACGTTTTATACCCATCAACAAAACCAAGCTTCTTTCCAATTAACGATTCTCCACCCCTTTGGCACCCTTGAAACTTCTCTCTTTTCTTGTTCTTTGTTCTTCGATGGCTTCTTCATCTTCTCAAGCAAGCCTCCTCCTTCAAAAACAGCTCAAAGATCTCTGTAAACACCCCGTCGATGGCTTCTCGGCCGGCTTGGTTGATGAAACCAACTTATTCCAATGGAGTGTCACCATTATAGGACCAGAGGATACTCTATACGATGGAGGATTCTTTAATGCAATCATGACCTTCCCATGTAACTATCCCAACAGCCCTCCAACTGTGAAGTTTACTTCAGAGATATGGCATCCGAATGTTTATAGCGATGGAAAAGTTTGTATTTCGATCCTTCATCCACCCGGTGAGGACCCGAATGGCTACGAACTTGCGAGTGAGCGTTGGACGCCGGTTCATTCGGTCGAGAGCATAGTTTTGAGCATCATATCAATGCTTTCGAGTCCGAACGACGAGTCTCCTGCGAATGTGGATGCTGCAAAAGACTGGAGGGAGAGAAGGGAGGAATTCCGAAGGAAAGTGGGCCGCTGCGTGAGAAAGTCGCAAGAGATGTTGTGAACTGGCTGCAGCCTGCTCTCATGCTGCTTGTTGGAATAGTATTAGGAAATATCAAGTTTTACCATATTTTCTATGTTCTGTAATTGTGCTTCCTGTTTGGCTGCCTGCTCTCATCCCATGCTGCTTAATTTCTCCATCTTGTATGCCGAAAAGACATGTTTTTTGTGGGACACAAATTTCAGACCAATTGTTGTCTTACATTACTATGAGATAATCGAGTTCTTGTTATGTTTTCGTAGGAGACAAGCACAATAAGAAAAGTGTTTTTCTCCATGGAGATGGTTATTATGAGTAGTATTTTGTTGTAGGCCGAGAATTTTTGTTATTTTAAACTGGTTATTATGAATTAAGTCGCTTGCAATGCTATGTCACATTACGTTGCTACTTTATATATGCAATTCAACTTTCTTTTGGAAAAAAAGTTAATACTTTCCGTTTTGTTTTTGTGACTTGTTAGTGGATCGAAGTCTAAGGATCCTAGACAAGCCACGACACGAAACCAGAACACGACCCGAATTCAATACAAACTTAGGGTCACATATTTCTGACACGAAACACGAATATGACATGACACGATAACACGAAAAGTTAAACATGTCGAGTTAGGATTGAGAGAATTCTGACACGAATATGAGATAACACGACACGAGAATTTATGGAAAGACACGATGACCCGACACGAACCTGACACGAAGTTAGTAGGCTAGGGCCGTCTATTTCTGACACGAGACACGAATATGACACGGCACGGTAATACGAAAAACTAAACAGGTCGAATTGAAATTGAGAGAATTCTGATAAGAACACGAGTTAATACGACATGATGCTCACCCCTACTCGGGGTTATAACATTATGATTTTCCTCCTTTTTCCCTTTAAAGTAAACATGGGGACCTATTTTTCTTTTCCATGCTTTGTTTAATATTAAACGGCTTTTCCATAATTTACAAAACATATTTTTCTCTCTTACTTTCTTTCCTTTCTTTTTTCTTCGTAACTGGATGTCCGGACTAGCTTGCGCACACCTCGACTAAATCCCAGGCCCTTAAAGTAATGACAGGACATAACCTCCAGTGGCCCCCAAGAGTTTGCTAGCAAGGGGAATCGAACCCGAGACCTTAGATGAAAGCAAATCCCCAAGCCCTAATGTAAGACCACTTTGTCAACCTCTTAGAGCATCCCCAACGGGAACGGGGGCCCTGTAGTGAGGCATTCTTACATGTAAGAGTTTATATATTTTAAATTTGAACCATTGATTGCTGAATCAAACGGCTGCTGCTCCTCACTACAGGGCCCCCGATTCCATCCCCAACACTACTCTCTGCCGGTTGGAACGTGAAAAAAAAAACGTAAAAGCAAACATGAAAACACATCCGACAATAGTGAGACATGAAAGAAAAACGTAAAAGAGAACATGAAAACACATCTGATTGGAACATGAAAGAAAAACGTAAAAGCGAACATGATAACACATCCGACGGTAGTGAGACGTGAAAGAAAAACGTAAAAAGAGAACATGAAAACACATCCGACGGATCTCTATCGGATGTGTTTTCATGTTCACCTTTATGTTTTTCTTTCATGTTCCAAACGTTTTCTCAAAAAACAAAAAAGAATTTAGGAAGCGTGCAGCAGCTTACCCAACGACCAATACATGGAAGGACCAGACTATGCGTACAGAATGTGATACCCAAAAAATGTACAGATCGCGCTCGGGAATCTATTTTTGGGTCTCACACGAACGATCTGAACCGTTCGTTCATCTTAGAATAATTTTTCGAGTGGTCATTAAGAAATCAGCTCAATCAGACATCTTTACGTGCTTAATCTAAGACCCCCCTCCCCCCTTTCAGTCAAAAAGTTTGAATGAAATGGGGGGGATATTAGATCAAGCACTTGCAGACGTCTGATTGAGCTGATTTCTCATGAAGTCACTTGAAAACTTATTTTGATATAAATGAACGGTTTGAATTATTTGTATGAGACCCAAAAATAATTTCTCGAGCGTGATCTGTACATTTTATGTCTGGGTACCGACCCATATAATTTTCGTTTACGGAGTACTCCTATAACAAATGGGATTACGGGACAACGTGGGCCCCACACTAATAAGCAACCGCCTTCCTCTCAGCCAAAATTGCCTTGCCTCTTTCCCTACCTCTCTCTCTCCCCTATATAAAGTAGTTTTCGTGTGTTTGAGATTTCAAAAAATTTCCCCATGGACGTCTCTGGCTTGACGAAAGACGAAATAGAAGCAGCTCTTCAACTGATTCAACTGATCTCCTCCTCCGATTCTCGTCGCCACACCACCAACCGTAAGCTGATCCGGACACCCGAGCTATCGAAAAATACAAACACAGATACCAACCGCGGAGCGAGCTACGGAAAATTTAAACTAGAAGAGGAGAGCGAAGACGATTCTGCTAGCGAAGACGATTCTGCTAGCGTTGCGTATGTATCGTCTTCTTCTCCGACTCCGATCGAGAAAATCCTCGAAAGGCAGAGCAGATCGTTGGGAGATAGAAAGAGAGAGTTGTTAATGCTAAGCAGTACTAGGGCTCAGATTAAGAAGGAAGCGAACGCGGCTCAGCAATTGCTTCATATTTCCGAAGAAAGCAGTTGTTGTAATATTAGCGGAACGAGTTACATAACGGATGCATCCTCTGCTCCTGCTGCCGGAGAAAAACGACACGATCAAGAGAGAGAAAGCAGCGAAGCAAAACGAGGAAGAAGCAAAAGTGGCACGAGCGGTTTTCGTTGTGTTATGGACGAAGAGGATTCAATGGAGGAATGTTTGGCAGATATTTTCTCCAGAAGAAGAAGAAGAAAGAGGAAGTTCCAGTCTCTGATCGATGTTTACGCGAAGACCGAGCCTTTGAACGCCGTCGATTTCTAGCTGTTTTGAACTCTCTGTACATATGTCTTCATCTTCATCTGATGTAAATAGTTGCAAGGAAGTTGCAAAGGCAGAGCTCAATACGTTTTTTTTTTTTTTGTATTATGAGAATGTTGTTTGCTAATTGGTTGTTGATTTTGTAATTTATTTGATCATGCAATTTTACACCTTGAATGATTTTGTAATTCATTTTGTATGTATAGTCCCCTCAAATATGTAAATCCGAATGGATGATCGTATCAAATCCAATAAATTAATTTGGATCTCAAGCTTTTTTACTCCCATTCTTTAGACGATAATTGAATCACAGATTATGTAGTTTCAAATCAGATCAGCAGGCACCCTTCTTCTTCTTCTCCCTTGATGGGAAATCAGCAGCCCTTAAAGAACCAATTTAAGAACGAGTGTGCAGTACCATTGGAAAGAAGCAGATGCCTTTAGCTATCTGGGCTCCCAAAGGGAACTACTCTCCATCGCAGTTCAGGAGCATAAGCAAATTAACAGGAAAACAAAATACAAAAAAATAAAGATCTGCTCGTGAATGGAGTATAATTTTCTCAGGATGGTTTCACGACGATATTTGTTTTTCAATTAGTTTCAAAATATGAGTTCCTCCCAAAGAGAGAACCTCAAAAACCAAAAATTTGGAAAAGAAAGCCTATCAAATGGAGTAAATTTTCGAATGTTTCTGAAAACTAAAAGAAGAATGAAATAGATGGTGCAAACTCCAACCAACCAGAGTAGTTTCGAGGAGTGCTACGATAAGACCATACAATCATCTGAACTTCTTCCCCTACCGATGGAATTAATTGCAATTGGATTACCGGAAACCAGCTCGATTCACATAAGAGGCAAAAGATTACATCGAAGTTACTTTCCAACAATGCAGCTAAATATTGCAAACTTCATCATGTCAAACCAAACAAAATGGTAAATTCTTCTCTTTTGGAGGGGAAAGTATGGAAAAGCCGTAATCAAACCATGACCTTCACTCTCATATCCCTTTTACGTTTGGACGAAAGAATCAGGCCAAAAGTTGGGTAGAAGCAGATGCTCATAACTATATAACGAAGAAATGGAACCAATATCAGTAAGGATCCTGTACCCCATCTACTTAAATCCCATCATAAACAACAGAGGATGTGATCCAACAAAATGGTCATATTTGGGATTCCTTAAGATCTGATCAATGCTCGAGATGGAACACGTATTCAGTGAGGCGCTGCAATTTGTTGGGATCTATTTTCTGCTCCTTCACAACAGGCTGTTTTTTCACTGTTAGCATTCGGGAATCTGGATCCACACTCCAACCCTGTTGCAGCACATCTGCACAAGGCACAACCAAAGCTCCCGTTACCATTTGTATCAACTAGATAGAGAAAGAATTGAACAGCAAAATAAAAAAAGAGAAGAAATTGAACTGATATCCTTCATGTCATGAGTTACTATTTGCTCAGAATTTAGGACTCCCGTTACTACATTTTTGTCATTACTTGATATCTTCTTCAGGCCAATGTGAAACAAAAAGGATCAACTCCTAAAACAATATAACTAATATTGGTCAAATGAAGTAGGTAAATTTGAGGCTTGGGCTTGTATAGAAACAAAGTTCATGAACATTCGATACCAAAGCCTATGCGTCCCGTAACAGGGAAACACCAATAGCATACTTGAATTACTTCCTGCGAAGTATACCTACTTACCACATTAACAACATTCCTAATCCGTATTCATCGGTTTCCACCTCACACACACATTGCGATTCAGGTAATTTTTGTATGTCCTTAGCCAAATAATGCAGGCTAGAAACTTACAGTTTGTGGCATCATCCTCGTTCATTCCCAAGAAAAGAGCAGTGTCTTGAATGCTAATAGTTGAATAAGCAGACAGCAGTAGGTCAAACATCTTTTTGGTGTAAAGTTCTGCAAGTAAAAGTTCAAAGATAAATAATGATGATGGAAAGGAAATACGGAAAACAAGAATGATGATAATTAGCCTCTAATATCAGAACCTTGAAGGGAAGGAACAAGTAACACAATCCTCCCCCAACCGACACCATGGTTTCCCCTCTCCAGACAATCTGTATTTTTGCTACACATCAGCTGCTCATTTGATTCAAAAACGGTCTTAAGCATCCTAGACCATTCTTACAACATTGGTCACTTCATGCCTGGCATGGGCTAAATCTCTAACCATGACATTATGTGTACACTAGCACAAAAAATAGACACTTTGACTACTTAATCTTAGTAATAAGTTTTCTCCCATCTGCACCTAATTCTCGCATCAGCAGGTGTTTGCATCCCATAAGACTTCTAAGCCATTCTAATTGAACCTCACAGCTTGAGAGCGTTCCATCTCACTCACTCAAACACGTTGATGCAAATTAGCTGTTCAATTGAATTTGAGGTTAGAACTTTTTTTGGACTCCAACCAATAGAAACCACAAGGAGAATCGTTTTCCTAAAATTGTATCAGCATCAGAAGCAAATACTCTACCTTCAATTGTTGACACTTTGGAACAATTAGCATTCAACATCTTGGGCCCTGTTTAGTTGTTGGTTTCCATTTGTTTTCTAAATTAGTCTATAGGGAAATGCAAAAAAAGTTTTGCTGACGGTTTTCAAAACTAGTATTGCAAGAACTTTCAAAAACATAAAAAAAAAATGGGCTTTTTCAAAACGTGTTTTGACATAACTTCGAAAACCATTATGCTTGAAAAAAATAAATTACATACAACTTATTCCGGACACAAGTACACCACCACCAAAGAGGGACTTTGTGTGATAAGACCTATAGCAGCAACTCTGTAGTATACCAGCATCAAACACAATAAAGGAAAACAAATTCTCTAGGGTCATCGAATTTAGTACCAAATTCCCATAATCATCCGCTTCATCTACTTCTTTCATTCACTTCCTGGACTGCTGACTCAAAAACATCCAAATGAGTAAGCATAGGAATGAAAACTCACCTGAGAATGAGGCCACGAGATCACAAACCTCTTGGCTCCAACTGAACCCACGAATGGCCTCATGAACTCCTGCATAATCCCGCATCCACAAACGCTGACCGATTTTCCAGACAGCTACCAGTTCTGGTGAGGTTTCCTTGATCGAAGAAGGAATTGATTTCCACAAAAATCGAGCACTATTACTGCATCACAAATGTACATAAATCTCCTCATTATATGTACCAATCCCAAAACCACTCCAAAACCCCAAAAACACTACACCCATAAACCCTAACAATAAAAAAAAACAAACTCCCTAGATCAAAATACTGCAGCAAAATATACTTAAGCCTCATCATTCTAGGAGATTCCAAACCTGAATGATGCAAAACCCCCCAAAACACTACACTCATAAACCCTAACTACCAACATAAATTAACACACAATTTGAAATCCCAATGTCAAATACTGCAGCCAAATATACTTAAATCTCATCATTCTAGGAGTTACCAAACCGCTATATATCACCAAAAATTGAAAGTCATAAACCCTATCAATCAACTCTTATAATTTGTAAACACACAAGATGAACTCACATATTGTCTCTGTAAAGGTGACCTAGAACATGAATCGGTTATTGATTTCCACAGAAACCTCAATACTATTACTGCGTAACAAATGTTCATAAATCTCCTCATTCTACATACCAAACCCTAACCGCACTAAAAACCCAAAACACTACACTCATAAACCCAAACCATCAAAAGTTGACAAACACACCAAAACAAAATCGCAATGTCAAAATGATGCAGAAAAATATACTTAAATCTCATCATTGGCGGAGTTAATCAGTTACCAAACCAGCAAACCCTAACCAGCGATAAAACACCGAAAATTGAAACTCATAAACCCTATCAATCAAATTTGATAAACATACAAGGCAAACTCACATAATGTCTACATAAATCTCCTCTCTAAAACCCCAAAAACTACACTCATAAACCCTGACTATCACAATTAATTAACACACAAAACGAACTTCCAATGGCACAATACTCCAGCAAAGTATACTTAAATCTCATCATCCTACGATATACCAAACCCTAAACCGCAATAAAACTCCAAAAATTAAACCTCTTAAAACCCTATCAATCAAAGTTTACAAGCACACGAGGTAAACTCACATGTCGTCTACGTAAAGGTGACCTAGAAGATGAATCGGGTAGGGCCATTCGTCGTGAAAAGCAACCCCTTGCGTTGCAACCTAGAGAGAGAGAGAGAGAGAGAGAGAGAGAGTTAATTAGGTTTGGATGAGTAAAGATTTAGATTGAGAATATGTAAGAAGAGAAGAGTATTGTGTGCCTGAAGCATGAGGTCGTCGCAGATGGAAGCGATCTTGTTGTACGATTTGGAGGCCATGGCGTCGCTGAGGAGAGAGAAATCCATTGGAACACCCTTAAGCTTTCTTCTCCGATGTTCGTCGGTTCTTCGCCTGTGCTTATAGTGGCTGTCGACTTCGAGCACCACTCGGCCCATTGGGCTGGATCCAAAAGCCCATTAGTTAAAGTTCCAAACCGGACAACTCCTTGTTTTAACTCACCTTTTACATTGTATCACCTTCGCAAAAGAAAAAAAAGAAATTAATTAAAAAAATAGAAGAAGTCATTTCTTAGAAATATTTTTTCATTTTGACGATATTTTTTAATCTGGTAAATTTATTTCAATTTTTTTAATTAAACGATCGAGTATTTCAATCATACACACCTCCAAGAGGTCGTAGAGGTGTGTACATCATTTCCCTTGAAATTTATTACCTTATGAACTTTATTCTGATACTCCATAAATTACAACCAACTAGAACCTAACGAGGCTTTCTTATTGCAATCACTTATGTTATATTATGTTTGGTTTCTCATAAGCTTCTTTTTTCTTTTTCTTTTTTTTGGCAAAAAAGGATTTTGTTGATCAAATGAAATAGTAACAAATATGCAGAGATCTATAATGGTTTGGTCCCCTACTTCACAGCTTACTTCACTCCTCCAGTGCCCTATCCAGGATTTGCTGCACTATCTTTGTAAGATTTATTGGCGATTCCCGAGTGTGTCGAAAAAACCATTGGAGTCTGTACTTATTCTTTTTGGGGTTTGGGAGGTAAAGTATTAGGATTTGAGTATAGATACTCCTCTCGAGAGATTTCATGCTTCGTCGTCAAGCCGATGCCGTGCCCAGTGTTTTGATTCTTTTGAAGCTCAATCTGAAAAGGTATAATCATGTATATCATGTATGCATTTAGGATTTATTATCTTCGTTTAGTTGCATGATTTTTACTTAGTCAAGTGCATTGGTTCGATTAATAAATCATGTTTTTAAGGCATTTCATTTTAATTCGCCTGTATTTCTCATTGCGTCTACACGCGTCGGCTACTCCTTGTTCTCCCTTAAGCATTTGAAAGCGTCTAGTAGCTTGTGTTTAGACCTTGAGTTTAGCTTCCCTTTGCGTTTACACATGTCTGGTAGCACTTCTAGTCACATGTGTCATGTTCTTAGTGGCTACGAAATTAAGCACTATATAAGCATCATTTTCTCTCATTTAGGGCACAACTTCACAAAATCAGCCCACTTTTAGAGAAAAAGAGAGAGTCCTTCCCTCTTATTCCTTTGTGAGCTTGAAGTTCTTGGGATGATTTTAGCTTGCTTAACTTTGATCATCTTTATTCAATCTATTGCATTCCTCTCAATGGATGGACTCTAGATTGATTTTGTTTTGCAAAAACCTTCATAAAAATCAAGTCTTGCAATATGGAGATCGAGATGGTGTCTCTTGTGGTCCATGGATTCAAGAAGGAGCACGGGGTGCTAGATCAAAAGTTGGAGTTAGGAATAGCAAGGTGGTTAGGGTAAATTTCTAATCTTTAACTTCTTATAAACCTTTTGAATTATAGAATAGAAGTAGAGTAAGGCCCTGATTTTATACTTAGAGTGTTAGACCATAAGTAGTTTCCACGTATATTGTGTGTTTTAATACTAGCTTTAGTTAAATTTCACGATTATTTCATGCTGGGGGGGGGGGGGGGGCTTGTAGTGCTATCGCGTAATATCAATCTCCAATAGTTGCTACAATCTTCTAGCTTCACGAGTGCTAGACAACCTTCACAACAAGCAATCTATCCTCAATTACTGGCTCCGACTAATTTTGCCTCCCATGTAGCACACCTAACTCAATAAGTTTTGACTCCGGTGCTACTACCACCTAACCCATTTAATTTTTCTCCCCAAAAGCCAATCACAAAAAGGGTTACAATTCTCACAATCAAGGATACCAAATATAATTAGGTTGAAATCTAACACTCAAACTAGTTTAGAATATTGAAGATGGTTAGAATTGACATAAGGGTCAATGCAAGTAGTTTTTGTTCTTGAAGTTTTTGTGTCACTTCTCTTCTTCTTTTTGGAGAATACAATATGACTGTTGGAGGCTCCACTAGCCGTTGAAAGATTGTGCTCCAATCTTGCCTTTCTAAACCTTCGATCTTCAATCTTAAGCAATCAATCTTCTTCACACAATCTTCAATCAAACCTTCTTCAACCAAATCTCTTTTTTTCTTAGAAGACTTTTCTAGCCGTTACAATTTCGGAGAAGATTTGTCTTTAGTTTTGACCTTTTCCAATTTTGATCTTGACAAATAGAGATAGAAATTTGGCGTAGAATATTTCCTCACGTACCTCAACCAAATCCTACAAAATGAGCATTTATTCAATCAATGCTAATTATCATAACATCAATTAAGGGGTTGTTACGCTGGTTGTCCCCTTCCACCCTTTTTGCAGTTCAAAAAAATTATATTTCTCTTTTTTTCGATAAAATATGCTTTGTTATGATCAAAATAAAAGTAACATATCAAAGAAAGCATAGTCTGACTATAAAAGCCAAAGGGGCTGAGTGCGTAGAGGAGTCAGGAGATTGCTTTTAATTCTCTTGTTAGGTTAGTGTACTGATTGGATGAGAACAAATCTAAACTCTTTTCTAAATTAGCTTTTAGCAAGGGAAAAAGTATAGAAAAGTTTATTAGCCTTTATCGTGGATCAATTAAGAAACCATTAGTATGTGCTCATTAGTGAGATGCTCTGGACCATGAATGAAGGAAGTATGATAAGGAGCACATAAATTAATTTGTGTCTCTCGGCCTATCCTCCCTGATGCCTTTCGGCTTTGATTTGAGGGTATGGTTCTGCAGCAAAACTTCCTCGTAGCTCCCCGGTTCTTGGAGGTTTAGGGGGCCCACTGTTTCAGTGGTACTCTAAGAGCAGCCACTTTGTGCATATTGTCAAAGATTAGGTCTGTCTCCAATCATCCCCGTCCATACCCCCTAATTATTGGGGACTAGATGAGTTCTGTTTTTGTTGTTGTTGTTATTGTTGTTGTAATTAAGAAACCATAGTGAAACGGTGATGGGTTTACAGAGGTACACGTACTGCCATACTTTTCAGCCAAGTAGCCAACAAACTGGCGGCAGAAGAGTTGCATGTGGCCAAGCCGCTGTTTTTATTCTTCTTGGGTGTTTTTTTTTTTATAATAATAATCAGGTATTCAGACCGGTCAATTAAACTCGTGATTTTGACGACAGTACAAGGGAGAGGGACTCAGAATTTCAACCTAATGGCGACAAACGTATATAACTAGGTCACGATGAAAGCTATTGCCCATTATTGTAGTCTAATCCTTAGTCACATAATCCTTCAAAATATCATGTGCTCTCGCTCTTAATCCTCACACTACACTCGCCCTTTCAATTCTTGCTCTTGCTGCTTTGAGAAGTGATTCAAATACGTTTTCACGCTCGCGCTCATGCACATACGAATTATGACTTGGGTCTAACATTCTAAACATTCTATTTGAGCTTAAAATGTTCCCAAATCCGAAATTTGCCATATGGGGTTAATAACAACGTTAACCCACCAAATTTTGTAATTTATGATCTTTCAATAATTTTATTTAAAATAAAATCCCAAAATAGTTTCTCATTTTTTTTTTTTGGCATTGAAATACGGAGTAGTTACTTTTGTAAACATTTTATAAAAGGACCGCTGTATTCGAGAATACTTGTGCTTCACAGCTTGGAATTTACTAATATAGGGATTATAATTTGTTTTGACAAAAGGAAAGAAGAGGGTGCAACCAACTATAGCAATTTTTATTGGGCATGACCATTCAAACCCGCAACAGGCCCTGTGAGGGATCAATCACCCATAGATTTCTACTGCCCCTCTAAGAGCTGATGGATCATCGAGACATCGACGGGCTTGTAAAAGGACAAGACAAGAAGGAGTGTCGTCCGCACGCCTCGAACTTATGACTTATTGGCCCAACCTACTTGAGAGTAAGCTATTTATTACTAGTCCTTCCCCCCGCCTCGAACTTATGACCTATTGGCCTAACCTACTTAAGAGCAGGGCTGGTCCTGGGCTAAGGCCCGTGAGGTCGGCGTCTTGGCCCCCCAAAATTGAGTAGAAATTAGGGCCTCCATTTTCCATATAAGACATGAATATACTACATACGAGTTTTTCCGTAATTCAAAGAATTTTGAGTTCTTGCATAAGCCGTGGTGCATGCCACCTCAATACATACATAGGTCCCTGGTTCAAGTCCTTGGTGTAGCTTCTTGGAAAAATAAAAAATGCTTATTTTCTTTTAGGCTCTGTTTGTTTCGGGCGGAAAACATTTTCAAGGAAAACTTTTCCCACCGAAAATATTTTTCTGCTGTTTGGTAAAATGGAAAACATAAGTCAACAGAAAAGGTTTTCTTGGTCAATGGAAACCCAAGCCACATACGGTGGAAAGTGATTTCCAAAAAAATCACCCGGAAAACATTTTCCATTATGTGAACAAAAACCGCCCAACAACACGGTGACTCTTCGGAAAAATACTGACAAGGCCACACTAAAAAAATGATTTAAAAAGAACTGATCCCCATTATGTAAACAAAAAACGTCATACTTCACTATTTGTGCTTTAATCTTGAATTGGTCATGAATAAATGATAGTACGTAATAAAATAATTTTTACTACTTACTCCCCCGTCCCTTTTTAAATGATAGATTGAGAAAATGTGTTTTTTTTTAGCTGTTAAAAAATACACTTCCGTAGCATGTTTTTAAATTTTTTTACACTAAATTAAAGTACTCAATAAGCACTTTAATTTGGTATAAAAAAGTTAAAAAATTATATAGACAAATATATTTTTTTGACAGGGAATAATGTAAACGAGTGAAAAATCGAGCTTGAGCTCGGGTCATTCGTAAATGAGCCGAGCCAAGGTAATTTACGCTCATTCGTAAATGAGTTAGCCAAGATAATTTATTTAACGAGCCTCCTTAAACAAGCCGAACCTATATAAATGAGCCGAGCTTTTGCGAGTCGAACAGAGCGGAGCCTTACTGAGCTCGTTTATTAAACGAGCCTAAAATTCGAGTTCAAGAGCCGAGTCACGAACTGCTCGCTAGCAACCCGGTTCGTTTGGAGCTTTAGCATAATTATTTTCCCTCTACCCTTGGAGATCCAAAACACAAGAAATATTTGAATGGACGAATATCCAAAAAAAATTGATTTTTTTTCTCCATTGCTTATGAAATTATCTCGGTCCCATGTATACAGCGTAATTATTTAACCAAAATGCTGAAAATAACAACTTCAAGTTTGTAAATTAGTGATTTTCCATGTCAACCAAACACCAGAAAATATTTTTCAGAAAATGTTTTCATATCACAACCAAACACTAGAAAACGTTTTATTTTCTAGAAAAAGTTTTCCATGGAAAAGGTTTTCCAGAAAACATTCTCCGCCCGAAACAAGCGGAGCCTTAAATTTAAGTGTAGATACTCTATTAAGAGCCTCCTTTTTCAAGATCGTCTTAAGTCCGTCAAGGCCAGCCCTGCTTGAGAGTAAGCTATTTATCACTAGGCTACCGATTCCGGTGGTGAAGGGTTAGAGCATCTCCAATCCTAAAAGAAACATAAGAATTTTTTTACCCAATTTCTTTTTTTTTTACCCAATTTAAGTCAAAATTTGAGCGAATCCCCAATTTGAGTATGAGCATCTCCAAGGGAAAAACCCATTTTGTACCCAAATAGACTTAGATCTGTTGAAGAATGCTCCGGTGACGCAGTGGAACACTCCAACAACGGCTTGGAAAACTCCGACAACGCTCAAAAAAACTCTGGCGACTCACAAGAACACTCTGGCGAAGCTCCGGTGATCTCTACAAAACTCCGGCGAAGCTCAGTAACACTCCGGCGAGAAGATCAAATGAAGTTCAAAAATATCCGGGGACGTCGACCAGCTCCGGCAACTCTGGTCTCATCTCTGGTCCCTGGTACTGGTCTCTGACGTTGACAATCTCATCTCTCTGTCTTGAAAATAGCCGTTGGGGAAATGGGTATGGCTCTGGGATGTCCCCAATTTGGGGAAGGAAATGGGTAAAACCCAAAATGGGGAAGGGTTTGGCTCACATATTGGAGATGGGATTTTAAGGGTTTTGCCCAAATTTTAAATTTGAATCTTAAAACGGGGAAGGGCTGGCTCTTATATAAGATTTATTGAGGATCTCGATTTGGACAAATGTTAGTAATATAATATGTCGCGACAAAGTAAGAAAAAAGATAGTAACGCTTTTCAACAGTGTGGAAAAACAAAGAAAAACCACGTAATCGGAAATATTGTGAGACAGACAGAGGGTAACACTCCTCATGGTATAAAAAATACACTCCTATTCCAAGGCAATTAATACATACAGATTCATACTACCATTTTCTGTAAGTGGGGGCTAGCTCATGCGATAGAACTCTTAAATACTCCATACTGTATCCCCAGACCGAGTCCTATTTTCCATTCCCATGTAATAGATTAAGAATGACGAATGACAAAAAAAAAATAAAAAATACTACCACTTTCTATCACCATCACCATAACTTGGATACTTTTGAAAAATCAAAATCTTATCATAGTATCATATAAACATCACAATCAACCAGATACAATCATCCAAACACTCCATAAAATAAACCAACAAAACACAACCCAACAAACAAACAAAAACCCAGCAAAACCAAACTTGGATATACTTATGAACTTCAACACTCACATGCTTATTTTGTACTATTTGTGAAAATTTTGAGAAATAAGAACGTAAAATAACCTGATTTTAAATCAAAACCACAGTTATTAGGATTATATGAAACTAAAAGCGTAACGATAGTAATTATATTAACTAATACAGTAATGATTTTTTTTTTGTGTGAATACGGTCCAGTTGATAGTCGTGATCTAATTTAATTGTCCGACGAAAAATTAGGCGTGACAGTAAGGCTCCGTTTGGAAGCCTCTTTTTTTATTTTTTGGTTTCTCTTTTTTGGTTTATGGGTGTTTGGCAACCAAGGGGAGAAAGAGTTTTCCCAAAAACTATTTCTCCATTTTTGGGGATAGAGAGAAGAAAGCAAAAAGAGGTTCACACCTCCTTTTCAACTTCTACTTATGGATTTCTCCCATCTCTCTCTCCCAAAATGCATTCTGCACATTTCTCCTAAACACTCATCCCAGATTTAAAAGTCATTCTGGCCATAATCCAAAAAATCAAAAAGCCAAAAAGTTAAAAATAACAAGCTGAAAAGTAGGCTCCCAAACACCCTCTAAATCACCATCCGTTTCAAACGAGGACAAAAAATAAGTCGGTAAAGCAAATGGGGAAAGGAAAGGAAGTGTTGAACGCCTTCCTCTTACATCAAGGCCACTTTTGGTGCCCGTGACATTTTTCCATTCAAACATTGAGCGAAGATACCGTCTACGACTCTACATCTAATGGTTCTAATCCATAGAAATTCCATAGACGAGGAATCAAAAATGAGAAATGGTAAACATTTCGAAGGCTCTGAGGATATGTTTGGATGACCGGAATTTTGAGTAGGAAGAGGAATATAATTTTCGGGAATCGAATTCCTCAGAATTTTCTTGGGTAGGAATAGGAATATAATTACTGGGAATTAATCGAATTTCTAGGAATTTGATACCTTTAGGAGTTGCATTTCGGTGTTTGGATGCGGGAAACAATTACTCCTATTTTAGAATTTTTTTTAAAGTCAACATTTCCTTTTCTTAATGAATGAGCCAGGAATAAAAAATTCTCACGGGGTAAGGGAGGAATCAAATTCTCACTCAGTCTGGAAATATAATTCCTGGTTGAATATGTCATCATGAATCATATTCCTATTCTCGTCTCTTCCAAATGCGGGAATCAAAAAAGCCTAGCATGACATTCTCGTTCATGTCTCTCCAAACGTTGGAATCATGGATAGAAGACATGCTCATTCCCCCTTGAAATTGCTGTCATCCAAACTGAGCCTATGTGCAAAACTTTCAAGACAGAGAAGGTTTTCCATACAACTAAGTATGCAAATGAACAAGATACATAGGTCAAAACATAGGATGCAACTGAGAGCTTTGTCGTACTTGAGCTCGGCTGCTTTGCAAACGAGCCCAGCCGAGCTTTAGAGTGTTGAACTCGACTAGTCTACTACATGAGCCTAAAACTGGAGCTCAAGACCTCAATCATTAAACGAGCCAAACCTAGAGATGCTCACGAGCAACTTAATTTGTTTGTAGCCCTACATTTACAATCTTCTACTACCCCAGCCTAGTTTTCTTGCCTTTTCTTAAGTACTGCAGACCAAGAGGGTTATTCAAGAAGAATCCGTCTTTTTTTGCAAACTGTCTTTCACTGTCTTTTCACGCTCTACGAGACAAGTCATGCTCTCACAATACATCAACCCAAAAAGTCTCAAAAAATAAATAAATTAAAAGACAGTTCGGTAAAAAAGACAATGTTGTACGTGTAACAACCCCTAATTGCGAGAACCTAACCCACATGAATTGTCCACTGGTCCCCGTTATTTTTGCATTTATCATCATAAGAAAACGAACACACATTGCCAAGGGACTAGGAAACAAATTACACTACACTACTATATATTCCCACACCTGCAAATATTCGAAGCAACTAAACTCTGCAAATATATATATATATATATCTCTCTGACTTTCTCATTCACGACCATGTATACAAGAAGTTAAATCTTGATCCAAGTAGCAGGCTAGCAGCTCCACAAACTCCGACATTCATCGCATTTTTTATGGGCCAAAGTCTAAGCAACAAGGCAAGGCATCAAATAAATACTCACATCTCTCTCTCGCGAAATTTCTTCTTGGCGAGAGAGAGAGAGAAGAGGCAAGCGGGGAGGACATATCGGTCCAAACTTTACACGAGGAGCAAAATTTTTGCCAAAAATTATATATCTAGAAACGTGAAGAAGAAAAAATCTCTTCCGAATTAGAACTAGTTTTTTTTTTTTTTTACCTTTAATTTGCTTCTCTCTCAAATTCTCTCTCATCTATCTTTTTTTGGAGAGAGAAAAAGAGGGGAGGAAATGAGGAAAATCGTTGAAGGGGTCAGACGCTTAAGCCATCGAATCCACACTGCTTGTATGTGAGAGCTTGCTTCCTTGGACTTATCACTATTGCACAATCCACGGATACCTGCCACAAACCACCACAAATCATTATTTTCTCAGGTCATTTTTGGAGACCCCGCAACACGTATATCAAAATCGAACCGAACGGAACCAAAGGTTTCACGAAAGAGTATGCTTAGCCCCACTAAACAACAACGCAGATCTAAACTCAAGTGTTGAACGAGTGACCCGACTGGTGGTGCAACTGGGCTATTCAAGGGACTAGTTTGGTTCAGTTTTCAGGTGAATCAAATCAGCAGAAAAACCGTTAAAAACACAGAGTTCAATTCCATAAGTTTACACAACCAAATTCAGGCTAAATCTGAATTATCAAGTTCAGCAGAGCTTAACTACGCATATTGAGGCATTGCCGAATACCCACAGTTAAGCATGCTTCAACTTCCTCGCGAATTACTCCAAAGAGCTTTCATAGAACATTAGAACGTAACACTGGTTACAATAGAAAATGAAAATTCTTTCATTCCATAAAGAGCGCAGATATTTCCAATGTTAAAACCATCTTCTAATGAAATCATGGATTAATAAGATACTAAATTTCGTCATATCTGTTATCTTCCATAGTGGCAATCAAGGTTATTAATGTCATACCGTACCGGCCGGTGCGTACCGGTTTTGTATAAAAAACGGTACCAAGGAACCCAATACCGTACCGTGTCCAATACCGGGCCATACCGGTCGGGTACGGGCCGTACCGGCAAATATCGGTCGGTACCGGCCGGTTTTGTAAAAAACAAGGGCAGAACAGAGCTGTCACTGTATTTCGGTCATAACTTTTTACTCCGAACTCCGATCGAGGCAAGTTATGTATCAAAATTTAAGAGAATTTCAAAATCTACAAGATTGTAGCTATGCACTTTTTCTAATTTGGTCTCGATGTGACCCAAAAACCATGATTTCTGAACGCACAGATTATAAAAAAAACTTTGTGATGCATGGGTTCAACTTCTATCACTACCAAACATCAAATACAACAAGTATGGACTAAATATACATAGATTAAATGGGTTTAAGGGTCTATACATATATAGATAGAGTTGATTTGAAGAAAATGGGATTGAAAATGCCATATTTTGTGGCAAATTTTGTGTCTCTTGAACCATCCCCTATACATATAGATAGAGTTGCGGTAAATCCGATACGGTATCCGGTATCGACTGGTACCGGTACCGTACCGTACCAATAGGAAAACCGGTACTCGATCCGATATGGTATTCAGAACCTTGGTAGCAATTTTTTTTTTTTTGTAAATAAATCCATAGTAGCAATTTATACTAACAGAGGCATTGATCCATTGTTTCAGATCTTTTCATTTTTTTTGATGACTCATGCTGTCTCTACGAACTTAATTGATTATTTCGGATCTGCTAGGTTATGCTAAGTTACTTATTACAATGATGTTTGATTTTACAGATACGGAACCAAACCATAATAAACAAAAGAGATCAAACCAGTGGCAGAGCCAGGAGTCGAAGTCGGAGGGGGCCGACTTATGAAAGAAATATTGGTTCGATGATTTTTTCAAGACTAAATTCAGTCATTTGAGTTTTTATGGGACAATTTTGATAAATTTAAAAAATTAGTCTCGAGTACTGTAATTAGGACCTTGCTCGTTAAGCACAAAAAAAAAAAAAAAACACTCTCCAATACACATTTTACACTTTTCAATTCACTTCACATTTCAATACACTTTTTCAACCTTAACGTGTGCCTAAGCATTTTCCAATTATCATATCATTCGATGAACGCAGTATCATTATCACTCGATATCATTCACCATAATTTAACGTTCCCGGAATGAAAATTGTTCTTACTTTTTAAATTATTTTTGAAATTTATAATTATTTTTAAATATTTATCAAAAATGCAAAAATCTTCTCCAAAAAAACCAGCGCGATATTTTATTTCCCCCTTTTCCTTATTCTAGTGCATCGCATGTTGTTTGGGAGACTAAAAAAAGTTGAACTTCGTGGAAAAAAGAGTCAAAAAAAGACAAATCAAGGGGACAACATGGGTTGTGTGTCTTGTGTGCGAGTGAAAATTACGCAACCCATATTTAATTTACCAAAAAAAAGTTAGTGGGTCCCAACCGATTGGATCTCTAACACAAACGAGGACATTCCTCACCACCGCTTCCCTAAATTTGCTCCATTTCTCCGAATCCTTCTTCTAGAGGTGTCTGTCCTTTGGCGGATTCATTGTCCCAAATTCTGTATTCCGTGCATTCGAGCCGTCCATTCGAGCAATTGACATCTCAGATCCCATCTCACACTAGACAAATCTGAGTCATTCATGTTCATCTGCAAATCCGAGCCCTCAATTGCTCGGATGGACAGGACATGGAGTTGCGACAGGGATTTCGGATAGCAGATCCGCTTTCGTCTTTTTCTTCCTTTCCTTGTTCTTTTTATTTCTTTCCAATTTCCTAGTAACAAAAGACAGCCATTTGTTTCTTTTCCAGGACCAAATTAACCCTGAGGCTGATCACGAGTTTTAATTTGGGGAGTAATATTTAATTATTTATCTATTTGATAGGAGAAAGATTATTAACGTATTTTGGATATTCTCATACAAGTCATTCTCCTCATATACATTAACTGATTTGACAACTAATAATTTAAAAATACCAAAAATACTGTAGTAAAAATTTACAGTAAATTGAAATTTTGGAATTCTGTAATGCCCCACTGCACCGTGCCCTCATTCGATAGTCAATTTTGCCAATGGAGGGCTCGGATTTAAGTAAGGGGTTGGTCCATGTCCAACACAAAATAATCACGTGCAGGTATTAATAATCTTACGAGATTAAAAAAAAAAATCAAAAATTATTTTCCAAATAAGAAAGCGGTTAGTCCACATCCAAAGAGCCGAATATCCGGCGCACGTTACCTCCTACTGACCGTCACTAGCTCACGTTAGCAGCCTCCGCCAGCAGAATGCAGACAGACAACCACCAGTGGATTTAGCAGAGCCCGCAGCACCGCCACCGCAGACATATACGCCGGCTATACACATACTTATATACACATGTAGGCCCGTTTTGCCTTAATAATCCGACAGAATTATAGGCGTGAATCGTGAATGTACTTAATTACACAAATTCGCGTGAGCCGCGAATGTACTCAATTACGCAATTAACTACTAGTAATTTGCAGAACTTCAGTAAAAAAAATTCGCGAGTTGTGGTTTGTTGATTTGGCCGATTACGAACAATGGCGTAGCAATGCGCCCGAATTACAGCGACGAAACCGCCGTGCGTGTGTTCAAAGCTAATAATTAAGGCCGGGATGAGTGCTCGGGCACCCAAATTTTTTAAAATAGTAACAATAATTAGAGAGACGAAACTGAAACTGTAATGAGTTGGACGGAATTGACCGGAAATAAGTAGGACCACTAACCTGGACGCCGGGCGAAGTGATTCCAAGAATCCGGATCTTAGCCCCAACATCACCCAAAACCCTAAGCTCAACCCTATCATTAACCGAGGCGTCCCTCACCAAATCAGCGGCGTCGGCCTGCAACAGATTCACTCTATCCACCGCAACCGTCGTCTCCACCTGCCTCACGCTATGCGCCGCCTGGAAGAACCCCGGCACCGTCCCTTTCCCCAGCGGTATCCCCCTGTACATCACCGTGAACCTCGACTCTCCGTACTTGATCCCTACCTTGTTGTCGTTTGCCGCCGTGAAGAGCATCCGTATGGATAGTGAGACCGAAGCGGAGGAAGTCGGCGTGGCTATAGTGGGGTCGGTTACAGTGGTGGCGGTGGTGGTGGAGGGGGAGGGGGGGTTGGGGGTGATGCCGACGTACTGGACGGCGACTTGTTGAAGGTCGAATTGGGGTTTTTTGGGCTTGACGGCGAGGAAGATGACGAGGATGATGGCGAGGGTGAGGAGGAGGAGGAAGGAGAAGAGGAGGAAGAGCCAGCAGCAGCAGCCTTTTAAGGAGGCGGATGAGGAGGAGCGTGGTGGGGGGTAGTAGTGGTCGTTGTTGTGGTGGCGGATTGGTGGTGGTGGTGGTTGTGATTGGGGTTGTGGTTGTTGTTGTTGTTGTGGTTGCGGTGGTGGTGGTTGGTGGTTGTGGTGGTCATGACCGTTCATGTTAGTTCTGGGGGCCATTTTGGTGGTATTGTGCGCCGGAGAGGTGGGGGAAATGATTTGGTAAAGCTTAAAGGTCTAATAATTCTCTCTCTCTCTCTGGTTTTATGTTTTCTTGCTTTTGAGAGAGAGAGAGAGTTGCGTGACACTACTGTGTTTTTACTCTCACTTGATAATTGTGATGCCTTGTTTGTGGGGGACCCTTTGCTTGACAAACGAAAAAGGTAAACTGAGGTATGGAGCCGGTGAAGTTCGAGCATAACGGAATTTACGAGAGAACAATTAGCGTATTATTTCAAATGAGATAGATTCTTGAATTCACGAGAGTTTTTAAATCCTAAAGAGAAAGAGATTAAATTTAGAATTGTCCTATTTGATTAAAAGCTACTGAAATAAGGAGATTATATGTCATTTTGTAGGGAAATCCTAACAAACCCTAGCAAAAGGAGTACTAGTAAAAAATAAAGTATCTCGAAAATTAAAAAAATTCCCGAAATTGAAAATTAGAAACAAACCTAAGATTTTCCCAACCGGAATCAATAAAAACGGAATTATATGGTAAGAATAATTCGTAATCTAAATATTTCCTAAAATAGCAAAATTACTAAATTGAAGGCCTAAACAAAAAAATTCGGCCGAAATCCACCTTTAGTCATGACTTTAGGATGGTAAGTATTGACCGCACTGCGATTCAGGATCGTGGATAAATTGCAAATTTTGGCAATTTTAAATTAAAAATGGTTTGAGCCTCCGGGGCTTGGACCGGTCCAACTGGCCATAGCATTGTGCCGCTACTTGGTCTACATCGTGGAGGCAAAATTTTGGCCATTGTTCACATGACAAAAACGGTGATCTATGTCCGAAAATGTATTTGGAGAGGTGCCCGTTTTTGCTAAATAAAAAACTCGGATTATTTTTTGTCATTATTTTAGTAGTAATTTTTTTATTTGTTTGTTTTGCGTTATTTTTTTAAAATTATTGGTTCTTCACAACGAAACGAATCTAACAAGTAAAAAATTATAACCAAACTACTTCTTTGAGAAAACTTGTAAGCGAATCACTTTAAAGAAAATTGATTGCAAAAAAATAATGTTGGGCACATCACATGTGGGAGTTTCCACCCAAATAAGTTGCACATTTGAAATTTACCAAGCGAATCGCTTGAAAATAAAGGAATTTGAAATTTACGTGGGCTGATTTATGAAATATGTTCTACAAATTCAATAGTAAATAATGTGAATCAGAAAATTAATATGATAACAAGAAAGGGGAAAAAAAAAGAGATTGATTAATTAATTCTACGGTATTAGTCTTGTAATAAATGTAGTGATAATGTGAAAAGTTTTTGACATTAACCATAACAGTTTTTGCATTATTATAAGACAGCCTAATATTTTTGGGTCACCTCTCTCATCAAGTAAAGAAAATAACTTGTCGAGTCTAGGGGACCCCCCTATGGTCCATGTAAACCTTTTTATGGCCTCTGGTCCAACGCACAATTAAAGAGGTTTATGTGAATAGACACGGACAGAGTCACGATTCGGAATCGTGGGTGACACCAAAAATCAATATTCTCCATCTCTACATTCCATAAAAATAGTTTATTTTAAAATGACGCGTAATTTTTGAATTTGAATAAAATTTTCAATTAATTCTTTAATTTTGTGTCAAGAAATACACTGTTGTAGCAGTGTGACGACAGAAACAGAAACAGAAGTCTAATGTCTGAATTTTTTTTTATGGAACTGCTGTTCAATTCATCAAACATATCAAATTAGGTAATGAAATTAACCTTGATTAAAGAATCTAGCGTTTCCTTTATTTTATTTCGACTAGTGTCGAAAATCTGTGCACTGCACGATGATTATTGCTCATTGCACCAACGGTAAATTTGTTTGATGAATTATATGTGGATGATAATTTTTGGCATTATGTCATGTGGAACTTTGATTCATGAATCTTTTTAACCATAGTAGGATCATGTGTTTGACCAACTGAGGCTAAAATGAGAAATTCATAAAATTAAGTGGGTGATTTTAGGAAATGAGGAAACCAGACGCTAAAATCAACCCACTTTCCTTTGCTAAAATAGGTTGATTTTAGCACATGGTTTTCTCATTTGCTAAAATCACCCACTTGATTTTATGAGATTTCCATTTTAGCAAATGGAAAACTAGGCCTGAACATTGTATCTAAAAAAATAAAAATAAACAAAGACAGCAAATTAGAACCAAGGTACAAGCAATTCCTGAATAGAAGCCTCTGCTACAGTCACTATACTACTGGAGCATTAGTATAATGATGCTGATGGTAGGAGATAATAGACAGAATATTATTTGAGATTAGCAAAAAGAAAGTAACATTAGTATTGGGAATACATATCATGGGACTCGGGGGTCCTGTAGGGTGGCCCTGCAGGGCACATCTAGATTGTCCACTTTCTTAATCGATGGTTCAGATCGTAAAAATACAAAGTCAAGTGTCAACCGGAGCAAGTCTGGAAGTGACCGGTAAACCTTTTCGGCCATAAAATTTTACCACCAAACAAATTGCTCCAACCCAATTCTTATATGGAATCACTATGCAAGAGTCAAAATACAAAATCTAGTGCAAAGAGAGGCCATTTTTGTTAGATCCCTACAGAAAAGAAAAGGAAAAAGAAAGTTCGTGGACCAAGAAAACTCACTACTCAGATAAACTATCATCCCTTCTCGACCCTTAAGGTCTCGTTTGATTCGTGGATTAACTGTCTGGGATAGGATTAATTGTACCACTTTATGAGTTATCCCATGTTTGGTTCCCAAATGACTCTTGGGATTATTAATCCCGGTACTATTTTTATCTTATATGAGGGTACTATATAATCCCAGGGGGAGGTGGGATTGAGTGAGATTAACAAAGATGAGATTATTTTCGAAAATATTCGAATGATTTTGGAATTCTTCTAAAAAATGTTTTCAAATTGTTTTTTTATTTTTATTTTTTAGAAAATGTGTTTCAAAAACTTTATTTTTTCAAAAAATGTTTTCCCAAAAAAGTATCTAAAAAATAATAATTTGGAAATAATAAATTTTTTTAAAAAACTTAGTTTTTTACTCTGTTTTTAATAAAATCTCTAATTTTTTTTGGAAATAATTATTTATGTAAAAAAATTTATTTATTTGATTTTTTTTGAAAAAAGGTTGGAAATAATTAGTTATCTAAAAAAATTTAATTTTTTAAAATTGTTTTCAATAACTTTTTTGAAAAATTATATCTCTGAAATAAAATTTATTTAAAAAAATATTGAATAGATTGTGATTGCTCTAAAAAAAAAATTTCAAAATTCTTATTTTAAAATTATTTTTGAAAAAAATCATTTTCAAAACTTTACTTTTTCCAACATAACTGTTTTCAAAGACTAGTTTTGTTACCCAAAAATATTTTCAAAATTTTGTTGTTTTGCAATGTAAATGTTTTTCCAAAAAACAATTTTGAAAAGTGATTTAAAAAAAATACTTTTCTTGCTATTTTTTTAAGAAAACTTTATTTTCACTTTTTTCTTTTTCAAAAAAAAATATTTTTGATATAAAAAAATTATCCCATGCGAATCAATCCCAGGATTATAAATCCCATCTATTTCAATCCGCGAATCAAACGAGGCCACATTTGACATTTTTAGACCACTTTAGTGTAAGACTTTAGGAAACTAGCAACAAAAACCATTTTTTTAAAACACTTTTTGTCATATAACAAACATTTTTAGAGAGCACCAAGTGCGGATGCTCTAACCAATTGAATAATCAGTACCCCAATTCAAAAAGTAAGCAACAATAATCAACCTGAAATTTCTTAAAAAACTTGTGCACCATACAAAATGATATACAGTAACAATTTAAGTCTTACAAGTCAAATTATAAGGCCTATCGAAGTGGCCTTTTCACAAACCAAATTATAAGTCATTTTGGCTGGAAATTGGAATTCAGTCTAGTTTTACCGCAGAACTCTGCAAACCAAAACATATACAAATCTCTGCTTATTCCTCCCAAAAAAACAGTAGAAAAAGAAAAAGAAGACGACGACAAACACAGAAAAAGAACAACGGAGTAAAACTGCCATACCAAAATAACAAATTAGATAATAACCAAATGCAAAACAACAAAAAACAATAATAAAATTATCGTCCCCCATCAATGGGGGACAACAAAAATGCACGAGAATATCCAGACAATACCAACGAAAACAGAAAAAAGAGGATTCAGAAAACTAGTCAACCACAACCCTGATTAACTTAAGTATTCTACAACCAAAAAAAAGAAAAAAGTAAATTACACCAACTGCATATGGTGGTTACCGCTACAAACCAAAAGGCTACACAAAAAACAGCATAAGCAAAAGGGGCAACTAGAATAGCTTCAACCACTTATTCGTCCACATTACCTGCTTCTGCCTTAGTTGCTTCATCACCCCTGCGATTGTTCTCATCAACGCCAAGCACATCATCCATCAAGTCATCCTCCCCAACATTGATGTCTTCTACATCATCCTCATCTTCATTTTCTCCTCCGCCGGGTATCTTCCGTGTCTTGGGGCCATGCTCTAGCCTGTGGGTCTCCAGCTCTTTGTCCATCGTCTCTTGCAAGTTCAACATATCATTGTTTGGCTTCCTCGCTCTTCTTGCATTTTGCCACCTCTCCAGCTCCTTTTCGACATTACCAAGAAACTGCTCCCCTATTTGCTTCTGATATTCAGACAGCTCCTCCCTCCTTGCTGCCTTCCACTCTTGAAAAGTCTAGATATACAGAATTGTGATCACTAGGTGTTTACATCAATACAAAAATCCATGCAAATCATCTATGTTACATGGATCCTCCATTTTGGCTGAAGTACCCGTGTCCGACACGCGTATCCATTTTGGACACTCGGATCCTCTAATTGTATGATATTCATAAGAAAATAATACCAAATTAGCTAGAAAAGCGATATTTCTAGACTTTCACATGGACATGAAATAGAAAAAATACATTTTTCTTAGCTCTTCTTGTTTAAATACATTACGAAGTATAATTTACAATATATAACCTGCTCTAGTCATGCAATGTATACTACAAACAGGTGCTCGGGACGTGTCCCCGTACCTGTACCCCACAGTTAGACACATCCCAGTATCCTAAGATTTAAGTCTGGGAAGGTCCGACGCTTGGATATGCACCCGCACCCGATACTCGTACCCAAGTCCATGTAACATAGCAAATCATTATTATCTCGGTTGTCACTTCTTTGGGAGCCTAATCTGTCCTGAAGAGTAGTCACTAATCTATTAGCAATTCTTTCTTACCAGCCTTTAAACCTAACGATCAATTTGTTGGTGTTGGAGGAGCATCAAGAATCAAGAGGGCTAGGCGATTACAAGGTTTCCACACACTATTTCTTTTCCATAAACAAATTAATTTTGGCTTCCATGCATATATGCTGAAAAGGATAATAGTAACTATGCAAGATCATACATGTATAGGGGTAGACAACCAAGCCGTTTATGGTCTCCAATTGTAAATTTTCAAATGCTACAAATGTTGTACCTCACTTAAGCCCCAAAAGTGGCAACCATGGATCGATGCAATTATTGGTTCAAAAGTCAAAAATCAAACAGTCCATTTGTGAATTTCCATCTACTCGCACCATAGTGTGCAATGCCCCACCGTAGTTGAGAACCTACAAACAGACTTCTCCATAAGGTAATTTTAATACACTTAGCTTTCGACTTCAATAGGCTGTCATTTTTTGGGTTCGGTCTTTCGGAGTCAACTATGTCCATATTCCAAAAATGGAGTTCTTGCCGGCTCAACCAGCGTTGCATACAGAGAATCTTGAAGACCGGAGCAAGAGGAGGATTCTAAGCAATTGATTCTACCACGTTAGCTTGAAAGAGAAGGCCCCCTACCAGCCTAGGACAAGATCTTTTGTCTGGCTTCTCAGTCCAATCATTTAGCTTTTCTTTTCATCTTTCTAGTGATTCCCCCCACTTTCATTTGTGCCCTGGTTCGCCATGGGCGCTGGTTCTTCCTCTAAGCCTAACTTGGGAGATGACTGCAGAGCACCTCTCTACGACCATAAATGAATGGCCAAGCAAAGACACAACAGCAAAAGAAATCTTGGGTGGGGGGAGCCAGGTGAAAAACAAGTGCTTCGGAAGAAAGATTCGCTAAGCGTGAGCTCAATTTTTGAAGCTTAGGAGCCATCTCTAGTTCTCTCCTTGATTTTTGTGCTGGACAGTGTGCAAGGCAGGTCCCAATTTTGACACGGCCCGGCCCTCAGCGAGGACAGAGCATAAAGGGGCAACCTCTCTAAAGATTGAGTCCGGTTTAGCCATTCCTATCTGAGGCGGCCAAAAAAATTGCGGATCCTGAAAGACAAGGTGAGCGTCTACTGAGCCAAAGTCCTTAGTTTTGTTCCGTCTTTTTTTATATCAGAAGAGCAGTCCAATAACTTTTGATTTTTCACAGAGTAAAGGTGTATTAAATCATACAATGTCTACAGAATCTTTACAAAGAATAGTTTACCCATGCTTTAGAGATCCCACTCTTCCCCTTATTGTCTACGGAGAGGGGAAAAGAAGGGGGAGAGGGGGATAGTTAACCAATGCATTAGAAACAAGCACAAATTCACCACAATACTTTTATCAATCCATTTACTTTGGAGGCAGACAAAAAGCTAGAAACTCACTTGTTCCTTCTGCTGCTCAATCAAAGTTGCATCAACCTCCATTGGCTTAGCAAACGAATAATATATTGCAGGCTCTGCCTTAGTCCTGGAAGAAATACAACCCACAGCAAATGAAAAAAATTAGACATGAATATTTAATGGAAATCTATCTTTCATCAACCTACAATCCTGGAAAGCAGGAACTTTTGGCTCATCCAGCTGCTTGAACACTATGCACATGAACAGAAACTTATCTTTGTCTCAATAAAATTGTGAATATGGACACTTGCGGACCAAAATTAGAAATAACCTGTGCCAGAAAGAATATAGTAAGATTATGAGAGAAAACAATGCCAGCATAGCATATAAACTACGCCATAAGATTGCACCTTTGAAAGTTGCCAAGTTTTCTGTGGTGCTCACTCCACCGAAGAAATAGCAACTCTAACTTCTTTTCCTCAGCCTTGGCAGCGACACGTGCACGTAGAGTCTGACAGTAATCAAGAGTTCCATACAAAAGACTCAATAAAGAAAATTGGAATGTTCCCTCACATAAAAGGAGTCATAGAAGCTTTATCACAGTTACATAAGACAACAAACCAAATCTCTTCTCCGTTTCTCAGCAATTTGCTCCCGTTCCTGCTGCCTTAGCCTTTCACTTTCTTCACGTGCCCTTTGCTCAGCCTATGTAAAGTTACAGATATATAATTATTTGAAAGAAAGAAGCAAACAAAGAAAAAAAGAAGCAAGCAACTAGGAAATTACCAGAAGCAACTCTCAGAGGCTAGACAAACGAGCATAACAAAATAACACACCACACTACTTTTATACTTTCCAAGCCACCTACTATTGGATCTATGGTAATGACGCAAAATTTGTTCCTCCACAATCCAAAATCATACATAAATCCATGCTTAGCCGGCTTTGAATACAATAAGAGTTTACTATAAAACCAACCACTGAACCTTAGAAGTTTAATCCAAAAAAGAATTACAAGTCTCGTGGCATAATTTTCCAGATCCAAACCCAAGATAATCTTTCGGGACAACAATTGCTTCCTAAGTCATACCAGCTATCATATTCCTCATGAAGTCATAACTGCTTTTCTTTGGTTATGAAAGTAGAATGAAGTTCAATAGAAATCTAATTCCAAGAGCTAAAAAGTACTCACTCTTTGTAAAGAATCAGACCTCCGCATGTATGCCTCTGTTCCTGCAAGTTGCTTGTCTTCTTTCCTAAATTTCTGGAACATGCTCGGATAAATGAGAAGAATACAAAATAGCGTAGAATTGGACTTGTAGAGAACCACAAAAACACACTATCAACAAAACAAAGAGCACTTTGAAGGTACAACAAACTTTATATTCCAAGCAACTGGGCATGAGGAGATTAGACAAACAGATAGACATATGCATATATGAAAATGATGCATCGTTTGGTAACCATACTTTTTAGTTACATTTATGTGAAATACGTCAAGGCATCATTGTGATTTAAGATTGCAGTTAGATGGATTAAATAAAGTAAAATGCTAACAGAGGCATGCTGCCTCAGATAGAAGGGCTGAATACTCCAACTTCCAAGTTACAAGTCCGATATTCATGTTTTTTAATCTGACAGCTTTGAAGGACTTTGAAGTTTCAACATTGTATGGCAAGTTCAAGAATTGACGATTAATGGATTTTCTACCCTTGACAGGTGATATCATTTCCTTCACTTTCAAACCTTTCTGTCTTTCTACTCCCTTGTGGAAGACAAGTAAAACTTTCTTTCACAATGGCTCGACTGACTTTCCCAAACCAAGGGACTCCTACGCCTCAAACTCGCATCTATGTCTATAACAAGAAGATACCCTCAGGCCTCAGCTTCTGGACTATTTCGAGAAATAACAGAATGAAAAAGTACAACCATTAAGTTCATAAATATGTTCGTTTTCAGAATATTTGGCTCTTGAAAGTCCTGTGAGGAAGTTTGTTAGACTGTTCGACAATAAACA
Source organism: Gaultheria prostrata (assembly GCA_036023075.1). Classification (NCBI taxonomy): domain Eukaryota; kingdom Viridiplantae; phylum Streptophyta; class Magnoliopsida; order Ericales; family Ericaceae; genus Gaultheria; species Gaultheria prostrata. Next base: position 27,190 of record JAXBDA010000147.1, on the reverse strand, counting down.
CAAGTTAGATGTCAAAGATTGAATTCACAGATAAACATGTTCAAGCAACTAACAGTTCCCATAACTATACATTTCATGCAGCAATATCCAGCCACATTTCACACATAAACGAGTATGTTTCCACTTCAAAATACATTCATTTATAGCCATATCCATGTCAATGGGGAGAGAAAAATACTTGAAACAAAACTTATAAATATTGATATCTATGGGCATAAAGAAGTATTGTGGGGTCATTGATGACTTTTGTCCTTCATGACTACTACCACATGTTGACACTAGGAAAGCAACCTAAGTGCTTTTAGCTACATCAAATAGGCATGTTGGTTTAGGCATTCAGCTTCAACCCCTGGTGAACGAGACACTCTTGGGCTTGTTAAAAAGGTCTCTTAAAAACATGTAGACTAGCCAGCACACTTTCTCCGCATGAAGAAACATCTTACAAAAGTATACGTTCCTGCTTTTCTATTTAAGTACAAAATTTGACAAGCTGAAACGAGTCAACTAGATATACAACTAAACTAAATCTAGACACTAGGAGCAGTTAAAAAAACTAAATCGAACCGTTCAAGATATCATATATCCATCCTTCTCTGTCATTTGATAAACACTACTGCAATATACCACCTATATGGACATACATTTTGACAAAATGCGAACGAAGGCGCAATGTAGCCACTGTGTTTTGTAGTGTAATTTCACATCAGTACCCTTCCATTTCCATTGCAGTGCTTTGCATAGAGATAAGAACTGATCTTTCCAACTAAAATGGTGTAAATACAACCAAAAGACAAATATATCGCAGTCATTGACTCCCTTAATGAAACTAAATGTTTGCTTCATTCTGGATAACACCTCCATATGCCCCTGCCCATGCTCCGGTAGAAGTAAGGACAAACCACTAGTTAACGGCTCTAAAGGATTCTCAATTTTTTTTTTCAACAAAGGCAGTCATCAAAAAATTCAAACCAAGTGTAAACAACATATCCCTACATATATCTAAAGCAAGAAGAAGTTTCAGTTCTAAGCGGTAACGAATAGGACGAAATATTTAAGAGTACCTCCAAGGTCCCCAAAAGCTGCCCAAGCATTCTTTTGTTTCTTTTAACCAAACTTGGGTCCTCATCCTTCGGTAATACCCTCGGAACATGCTCGGTTGGGGGAATATCAAAGTCCTAATTACACACAATAAAACAAACAATAATGATATGATCTTACAGCAGAACCCAAAAAAATTCCGCCATTCCACTAATAACAAAGACAGGTAATAAACTCCAAACTTTTACCATCTTCATGGGCCTCTGATTGCCATCCCTCCTTGACCAAGCAGATGGCTTTCTCTCACTCTGGTTTGCTGCGAAAGTCCCACCAGCACTACCTACTTCTACAGCTGAATCCTTATTCTTTGCATTCTTTTCAGCGTTGGCAGCAGCATCCTCATGAATCTCTCCATCTTCGGCCGCCTTCACTCCAAATCACAAGCATACTAAAAATTCACCGAAAAACGCAGAAGAAAGCAGTAAAGAAAGGAAGATTAGGGTTGTGATTACCTTCACTATAGCTGAAGAGAGTCGCCTTTTTGCTGGGGGCAGCTCTTCGGCATCAGCTCTTTCAGCCTGAAATCAATCAAGCACTCCACTAATAAATTCCAAAACCAAAATTGCCCACGAACACACACACACACACACACACACTCTAGAGCATTAAAACTAGTTGAGGTTAGCGCAAAACTAATATCCATTAATTGGACCCGCTAGTGAATAGTGGGATTGGTATCGGAATAATTAGCTGAGGTGAGCGTAAGTTGTATGAAAACTCCTCTTTAACTACCTAACAAACTGCCAAGAAAGAGAGAAAAACACGTCATCTCAAATTTCTTCTCCCCTCTTTCCTCCCGGATTTCATTACAGATTAATCTCAATTCACGAGTCCATCTTTTGATAACAAGATTAGCAAAAGCATCGCGTGTGCCAGGACGTCGAGTAGATATGCATACATACATACATACATACATACATACATACATACAGAGGGGGAGAGAGAGGTTACAGGTCTGATAAATCCACGCTGACGGCCGCCGTTGGCAGCGAAATTGCGAGGACCAGCGGAGCCAGATAAGCCACCGCGGCGAAGACCCCTTGGATCGCGAAGCCGCTCCGTTATCTGCACCAGTGAAACAAAACAGATGCATACATAAAACCATAAAATAAATACCCACGGAGAGAGAGAAATAAGAGGGAGGACCTCCCATCTTTGACGGTTGAGTTCTTCGATCTCCTTTCGAAGCTCTTCCTCAGTCTTCTCCACGGCGGCGCTACTCATTTTTTGGGGGACGGACGGGCCGGGGTTTATGATGGAAGAAGCAGAAGCAAATAGAATGCTCTATCGCAAATCTCTCTACCACTAACCCTTGACTGCACCGGACTAAATTTCTTGTGTCGATGAACTTTAATAAAAAGTTTTATACATGCTACCACATTTGGGTACGGGTGGGAATTTATGACACGACACGAAGTTAGCTGGTTAGTGTTGAGTATTTCTGATACGAAACACGTATATAACATGACCCGAGAACACGATTAGCATAACCTGAGAATGACACGAATTAACCTGTTCGTCTATTCATGTCAACACGGTAACCCTAGAATGACACGAATTAACCCGCATAACTTGAGAATTAACCCGCATAACCCGAGAATGACACGAATTAATCGTGTCAATTCATGTTGGGTTCAGGTCGAATTTGTCTAAATAGGTCGTTTAAAAGTTAACCGTGTCAACCAAAACACGACACGAATATTAGCAGGTCGGGTTAGGATTCAATTTTTTGACACAATTAGTAAATCAGGTCATTTCGACACGCATCCGATTTGACACGAACCCGATTCGATACGACACAACACGACCCGACGTCCACCTCTACATTTGGGTTCACATAATTTATTTTTATTTTTTGATGATTCGCCATTCCTAATCTATTACTACATGAAGAGTAGGGAATGCGAGTCTACATGAAGAGTAGGGAATGCCAGTCGATCTCGGGATGCATTGTGGGGTATCCAAAAATTCTACCGCATGAGCTAGCCACCATTAGCAGGGTTCACATAATTTATTTGGGTGACCTTTGTTTTTTATACCTTTTTGTGCTTTTACGGTTTTGTATTCATTAGTGTGTGAGTCATAATTTTATATTTTTTTCAATTTTTCTTGTCGAGACAAATCATGAAACGCAAAAAGTTTAATGGAAAATTAACAAATGCGGATTTTTTTTTAATAAAGACAAAGACCAAAAAGTGAAAAAAAGAAGAAGGGAACAACGCCTAAGTATAATGGTTTGGCCACTTTATGACATAGCACAAATGTATTAGTAGAATGTGTTCCATTTTGTCATATAATACCTAAGGCACATTTCGCTTCCGCTCTCAATTGTTACTTCTATAGTTTTTCATTGTGGCAAAGTTTAACAGTTGTGATATCCTCCGGAGGCTTTCATATTTGTGTTCACACTCCGACTCACGCTCACGCACATGTCTTCTTTGTTCATCACGCAGGTACTCTTTGGCTCGTATCCTTTTGCAATGTGCAGTTGATAGTAACCTGACCATAGATTCAACTTGTAAAAGTATCTCAAGCTTATTGATTAATGCGAATAGTCTGCAATCGAAGTAGATACTTGATACTTAAGTTACCTTATTGAGTGCACGATAATCAACGCACAAGGCTCCCTCTTCTTCTGGAATAAGAGAGGGGTCTGGGGTGCTGTACGGCGGGAGCCCCCTACAACACTATAGTGCGGCAATCTGAGCCGTTGATTTCGGTAATTAACGGCTCGGATTTTCATCTTGGTAATGGATGACTCCAATCTACAAATTACCAAAATGAAATCAGAACTGTTGATTGCGCAATGAACGACTCGAATATCGCACTGCAACACCCCCACTTCCCCTCAAACCTCACGTAAGGACTATTTATGGCCGTCCAAGTATTATTTTTTCATCCAACTTCAATGACAACGAGGTTAAAGCTTTTCTACTTCATATATCGATGAAATCTTGCGCACACTTTAATGAATTTCGAACGACCAAGTTAATTATCTACCACCGGATTTGTGGGCTAAGAAAAGTTATAGAGAGTGCGGGAGAAGCTTTCCCCCTGGCGGCCGCCGCACCACCTCCTCCCCCACCCACCCCTTTGATCACCACCGTTTATAATTTCAAGAGCACGTGACATAAATAAGCCCAAATCGGGAAGGTTGTGACTTGTGAGTAGTCTGTGGCAATTAGAGTCAAGTGGGTAGTTGGTTAGTTTAGGCGGGCAAACAGTGCCGGCTCTGAGTTTTTTGAAGCCGGATGCTATCTTTATTTTGGAGGCCCATTGTGTAGTACCAAAAAAAAAGCTACAAGAATTAAAAACAATAATAACATAAAGCTCGATAATCATTATATACATTAATCCGAAATATATTACCCAAATCTCGTGCAAAGACCTACTCCCTCAGTCCTGTTCCGCGAATCTATGGCGCCATCTACATTGATTTTGATAACTCCATACGGCCGGGGGAGGCTGCCACAACTGTACTTGAGTCGAAATACTAGCTTGTTGGGTACATGCAGTCTTCACCGTTTCGACACTATTCTTGAATTTAGCCCACGCATCAGAAGCTTTGGCAAAAACCTCCCGTGAACTCCAATGATTCTTATCAAAATGGGCATTGTTTCGACCCTTCTATATGAACCAACAAAGAATTGCTAAAAGGGCTTGTAAATCACGCCCGTTCGCTGCAGGGATATGTGTGACAGGGAAGTCCACCATTCACAAAACTTCAAACGTTTCCGGTCCTTTGTAGTGATGGGACGAGGGAGGGTTGTTCAACCTTTTAGTTTTAACAAATCCATCATTTGAGCTTTTTTTTTTTGGATCAATCATTTGAGCTTTCAAAACCTTTTAGTTTTAGACAACCCTCCTGCAATTGGCCGAGTTTTCCATTTTTAGCACAAATTGCAAAAAGTCAATTTTTCATTGATGTGCTAAAAACTAAGTTTCTAAAAGCCAGTTTGTTTCACTTTAGCTAAAAGCTAAGCTGTTAAGAGCCAATTTTCTCTCACATACCCATTTTGTTACTCTATAAAACAAGTTGTTAAAATTACCTTGGTACTTTTAGCAAATGGGAGTTAGGGATGTTGAAAAGCAAAAGTTTTAGTAAATGAGAAACTCATAAATAATCCAAAATAGTAAATATTGGAGATGCAAGACCCAAAAAAGAGTGCCGGAAAACCCAATAAGCTACAAGAACTTAAATACATATGCTATTATTTGTTTATTCTTTGAACTCACACAAAAAACAAAAACTATAAAATATACATGGTCCTTTGTTTCCCTCTTTAAATCAAACAAAATAGTACCATAGCTTCTAGCTCAGTTGGCGTGATAGTACAACTATATAGGGCCTTGGTTAGAAACACCTAGCCCAGACCAGTTCAAAAAAAAGCCAGCCCATTTGTGAACAAAGGCTCAACATCCATAGATCTGATGGAATGCTGGGAAGGAGCCCAACGCAGACAGACCCAAATGATTGGAATATTGATCACTTCTTAAACATTCCTCTCTCTCCGTTAATATAGGAAATTACTACTAAGCACAAATACCCATTCAAAAATTTTGGAGTTCCCCAAAATGTAATAACCAGTTTCATTTTATTGTGTTGTCGATAACCGGGGCCAATTTTCCATACATCGTTTCGTAGGCGATGAGCCACAATTGTTTTTTTAGTACACCTTTTCGCGGGCGATGAGCTAAGTGCTTAATAATATATGTCGAAAGAGACGGTCTGAGAAGGGAAAATGAGAACATACATTGATTCAGAATTTCACGTCTAACAAAAACTGTAATAATTTTGATTATCCAGTTTATAAAGAGATTTTTTAATTTACATTTACATTCGGTTTTTCCCCAAATCAACTCCAAAGTTTGTAGGATGAGAAGTCCAATAGTCCATCAACCATATGAATGGAAAAGTGTTAAATGTGATCAGTGCCATTTTTCCTCATGCAATTGGATGTACGATTATCTTAGTTGTATGGTTTCTTAAAGGCTTTGAAGAGAAAAATGGATTCGTTTCATGCATGCCAATTCCGACCAAATAGATAGCAAGGACACGAAATCCCATCACCCTAGTAGTTTTTGTGTGTGGCGGTCAAGCTCGCAATAGGCTGCCAGCTGCCTGCCGCACAAAAATTATTCACCTTTTTGTAGGTACAGTTATGTGGTATCTTCCATCAATATCGACCAACTCATGTGTTTATCTGTTCAATGATAAAGAGGACAAGGTGGGTACGAACAGGACTACTCATGTCACTACTGGACGGCGTTGGGCACATCATGGTGCTAGTGTTCCCGAAATATGTACTGAACAATTTCTCCTATTGCACTTGCAATAAAAAAAAAATTGCCAGTGCAGGAACTGCTATTTTAACCCGACAAGAAAATATTTTGTTAACTTGAAAACCAAAAGTACAACGAATTAAAGGAATTATTAGTTTATTAACTCCTACTACAGGGTTGAATTTCAAACACATTGCCTATCACTCCCCATGAATGATTTACTTTTTGTGTCATTTCCATAGAAGTTTGTTTAAAAAAAAAAACTAAAAAAGGTTTCAGCTGGATCAACGAAAAAATAACTAGTTAATATCACATCGCAATTGTAAAATTTGAGTTCATTGAATTTTACTACAAGATTGAACGACGTATTGGACTCCAATCGAACAGAACCAAAATACAATTTATTACATGGTAACTATCCAACATTAATGCAAAAAACAATGTTCATTTCGTGTATCTAGAACAGAAAGCTAGTAGCCTGCTAGCCTAATTCATACTCTACAAGTGATTTCCACTCATAATGAGCCTTTAAACATAGCTATACCATTCATTTTTCTTCAAGGTGAATTCCCCTTCCGTTTTCCATTTGATGAAAAAGATTCAAGTACCCAATTGTTGCTACTAGAGCTCCCACCCTCCCCATCTTTAGCACCTAAAGACGGTCCCCCCGAATGACCATTCGTTAGGGTCTCCTTATTAATGAGCGACGAAATGGCAGCTGCGACAGCAACCCTAAATTTAGGATCGGAAGCAATCGCACTCACGTTGTCGGCCAACGACTTGTTCTCTTCTCCTGATCTCCAACCATTCAGATCGCCTGGTCCTCTGGAATTAGCAAAAAGATTGTTGGCACTAGCGTAATTACCGATATGATTGCTTGGTTTGTTAAACATCCAAGGAAACCCTAATTGAGTAGTTGAGCTAGAGGAACCGTTAGCCGCCGCCGCGTGGAATTGTTGCGTGTCACTAGGGTTATTATTGGTGAGGTCAAGGACAATCCCTTTGGAAGGGTCATTAGGGTTTAGGTTCCTAATGCTTGTTGTATAGGGAGACATAGGGTTTATCAAATGAGGGGTATGGTATGGAAAAGTTGGTAATTGGTTAAAGCTTGTATTGGTCATGCCATTTGAAAGAGGATTGTTTGAATCTACAAGCATGAAGGAAGCTGCAGCTGTGGATGTTGTTGAGGCCATAGCTGTTGCCCCTACTGGGAGTGGGTGGTTGTGGGTTCCTTCGTAGGTTGTGATCAGTATTGACATGTCTTCTAAACATCTTTGCACCTACATATAAAAATAAAAAATAAGAGATAGTAAAATATGTTTTTTTTTTTTAAAAAAAAAACTCGGATAGTAAAATATGTTTGGATCATGACAAATAAACAGCTAGCTAGCCTCTAAAATGACATATTTTCTAAAATAAGTTTTATTCATATACAAATAATAATAAGAGAGTAGTGAAATTAAACAGCTAATTAAGAAACATTATGAAAAAAATAAAAAAAGAAACACCAAGATCCATAAATTGTTACTTTCTTTCTTGCCAACGTTTTTTATTTTATTTTTACTTCTCTCACGTCACTTGTAATGCGTTATTGTTATCGATAAAATGTTACTTTCTTTGCTGATAAAAAAAAGAAGAAAGAAACCTTATGAAGGCTATGTTTGGATCACTTCGTTATCTTTTTTTTTTTTTTTTTTTGGCTCTCGATTTATCTTTTTCCCCTTACAAAAACACTTGATCCAAACACAGCCTTAGAGCATATTATTTCCTTTACATCATACCTGTTTTCTAACTGGGCATCCAGGAGCTACCGTGCAACGATAATAGGCTCGAGGGCAAGGATTCCCTTTCGATATCTTTTGCCCGTATTTTCTCCATTGGCAACCGTCATTCATCTGACATAAAATTCCAATTTACTCAAAAAATATTTTACTTAAATAAAGCTAAAATAAGAAAACTCTGAATTAATGAACTCACTGTGGCTGTTTGGCATCTTGCTCTAACTGAAACCCTAGCTTTTCTATTGGGTGGAGAAGCAACATTTGTAACTCCGGCCATTTCGCTGCGGTGTAGCTTACTTTGCGCAAACCTCGCCACGTCTAATTCCTTGCTCTCTTCTTTATTATGATCTTCATCTCTAATTTCTTCTTGCCTTGTACTAGTTTGAATCCCCAAAGATAACCCTAATTCAGTATTCTCTCTAGTATCATCTTCTTGCGAAGGCGTTGACGGTGTTTGGCTATTCATATCCAAAGTTCTTGGACTTCTGGTCACTTCTTGATCAATATTTTCATGATTTCCATTGAGCGAGAGGAAGAATTTAGGGTCCTGGATCACATAAAATGTTGAACAACACCCAATAAAAGAAATTAAAATTAGTTAAGGAAAAAGTCATAATTTGGATGATCAAATAAAAGGGTCATACTGTCATAGACTAGTCTGCATATATAATTTGATGTTGTTTTTTTCAAGAAAAGAAATATTTTATTAATTAAAGAATGAACGAAGGTACACAAAGATTAAACGGGGGCAAGACGGCATCACAACCAAAAGAATAAATCCGAACGAGATTGGCACTTATACATTGGACAATCATCTCCCGAACCATGTACCAAGATGGATATTGATGTTATACCTTTTTCTTGTTATTCTCTTGGATAACTGCGACTTTCATCTGCAAATCATAATAGTTTTTCATTGCTTGGTCCACTGCCTTCCTCAACATCTTGTTCTCTTCTTTCATTTTGTTCATCTCCATCTGCAACACAGATAACTAAGAGTATAACCCAATTCCTTCATCAGTCATCATCAAACAAAAATAACATGTTAATTATATCCATATTTATACATTTAAATGTAAAAACAAAAAAATCGTGTAACTTTTGATACAATTTTCTCGATATGTAAGACATTTTTTTTATTTTTTTTTCATTTTTGAACGGCAAAGAAAATTTGATAAACGATTTAACACTCATATTGATAAACGATTTCACACTCATATTGAGAGAGAGAAGTTTTGGGATGGGTTTGCATATATTTTTTCTTACCTCTTCAGTCTTGAAATTTTCTTGCAAGGACATGTCAACTGAAGCATCATCTTCTTGGAGGACTGCTTCTTCAGCTTCTCCTTCGGCTGCTTCTTTATTATGATTTTGTGCCTGTTTCGGATCCGAATCATTCGAAACTTTTTCTTGATTATCATCATCATCATCATCTACTTTTGATGAATCATCTTTCTGGGTGTCAAGTTTGAGAGACAGATCAATCTCCATTTCACTGCTTTCATCTCTCCCCATTCCCATTAATCCAAAAAAAAAAAAAAAAACTTGCACCTCTCTCTCTCTGTGTTGCTTTTATGTTACCAAAGTCAATTCCTCCGTCTCAAAGACATATAATTAGAATGAAATGAGACACACAAGGACGCATCTAAGTTTTGACTTTTAAATTATTATTAAGGCCCGTCCTTTAATTTTCACCAGATATTTTTATATATATGAGGGTCTGAAGAATACCCATTTTTTTTCAATTCCATTTTTCAAATGGGGGCCACCATATGGTGAAATGACAACATTGCCCCCGTCGAGTATTCAGTAGTCTCCTAGAACGGTCATGTCGTGCTCCGGATCAATTCAGTATCACACATTCATGTGTGGTACGTACACTTAGTCGTGTGTCCTACAAAAATGTGTGGTTCTGGAGTGGTACACCCTCGTCGATTATTCAATAGTCTCTTAGCACGGTCATGTGGTGCTCCGGATCAATTTAGTTTCACACATTTATGTGTGATACACTTAATTGTGTGTCTTACAAAATGTGTGATTCTGGAATAATTCGAAGTATCACGTAACAGTGCTCCGAGATTATTGAATAAATAAGGGTTTATGAGCCCCGCACGAAATCCCAAAACAAGAGAGAGCCTTGGGATCAGATCTTGAGAAAATGTCAACTAGAAGACCCTCACCCTAGTTCACACCCCCTTTCCCACTCTTCATGCTTCAAAACCCTATTTTTAATTACTTGAATTGATCTTCTACCGCCTGACCATGTTATCTTATAATTACAAGACTAAAAGATTTGATCAACAAAAGCCATGCTACTAACTAATGATTCTTTCATTTCTTCACGCCAACGAAGTTGAATATCTGTAATTGTTAGAGCTAGTATATATCACGGGTTACGACTTAACCCGTGATATATATTCTTGGACATATTCAAGCGGGATGAGGTGGTGCAGGTTTGACACGTATATATGTGCAGGATATGTATTGAGTGGTTTCGATTCGAAATCACACACACGTAATCGCAAGAAGAATAATGAAGTCAAACACACAAGGAAAGCATGACTGCCAACAAAAAATATGTGGTTTCTCACATTTCGGATTGGTACAAATGGTTCATATATACTAGTTTTTCAATATATATCGAATTGGAAGAGAGTACAAAATACATCGGCTAGTGCGTGTAGCAAAATACATACAATATGGTTTTCCATCATCAATACCGTAACATCGTATGTTTACGTTTATGGGCATCGGCTCTTATTCCTTCCGTGGGTGTTGCCTCTTGGATCCCCCTGGCAAACCCCAATCTAACCTGGGAAGTGGAAAATATAAAATCAAATCAGGCTTCACAACCCAGCACGAGCTCATATTGATTACAATCGAGACATTATCTTACATGATTATCCGGGAATATAGAACTACAAATAACATTTAGTGGATAATCGTAGAACGTACAATGAATATTAGATAAAGATAATTCAAATTTTTTCATTTATTGATCATACTGTCACGTGGTATCACTGTTAAATATTATATTTTAACATTCTGCAGATGTACTATCAAAGTTGTCACAAATACAATGATAGTCACATTTCAATTTCGTATCAGTTCCTCTGTACCAAAACCCCCTGTTCCTCTGCCTTTATTTGTGTTTGAGCCGTTGGATGGTGTTATAAAATTTTAGTACTCTTTTAAAAGTACCATGTATCTACAATTGAAAATGTACAGAGGATTTGATTCCTTTCAGTTTTAGCCTCCCAAGGAGGTAAAAAAGAAAGTGAGAAGCCAATTCTAGCTATAGAGTAATTATCATCTTCCCTTAATAGTAGTACTTTGAACCAAAAAAGGGCTATTGATTAGGTTATGGTCTTTAGACATTAGGCGAGGTGATAAACAAGTCAAAAGAGCTAACCAGGTGGTTGATAAATCTTGGTTTGAAAATATAACGAGTTTCAAAAAAGTGTTCAAGCTTAGTTTGTTTATGAGACGAGCCGATTTCAAACAAGATTTAATCAAAGCCAAACACGAGCTCATCTCGAGTAGCTTGAATTTTTTGCACATCATAAGTCGAACAAGCCTAGTAGTATCTTGTTCAAGCTTAGTTTGAAACATAACGAGCTTCAAAAAAATATTCAATCTTGGTTTGTTTATATACCACACCGATCTTAAACAAACTTCTAAACGTGCTTGAACTCAGTAGCTTGGTTCATTTAACAACCTTAGATGTAGCCCTAAGTAATACCGTCATCGCCTCATCGGCCATAGGCCAACTTTAGTAACTATTTTGGTTATTCAAAACGAAGACCACAACACCTAATTTAGATTAATGTTTTATACTTATCTCTCTATCTTTTTCGTTTTAGCCCGAAAATCTAGTCTTTTGATTCCTATTCTACTTAATTAATTAGCCGTCCTAAATTTTTTCAATGTCTATGATCAAAAACACCTTCTACTAATTACGTAGGTGTTAACTATAAGTAGGGTTTGCATAGAGTCAACGATAAATTAAGCCAAGGTTTAGTCCAAAATTAGGTGGAAAGGGTCCTTTTCCTACTACAGAGGTACTAGCTAGCCAACTTAGCTCTGTAAGATTTCAGTCCAGGTAGTTATGCACTTATGCTATGGACAGGAATTTCAAATAAAACCTTATATTTTATGGAAGCGGGGCGTGCTGCGTAGCTATGTGATGTGCAATCCTGATCGTTCAAATGTGTTATCAATGGTCCGGATTTCTGAGACGGAGGATTAGGATTGCACATCACGCTGCATAACACACAGCTGCGCAACACGCCCCCAATCCATATTTAAACATTCTTGGAGCACAACCTTCTTTTTCTGATCATTTCTTAATTTATCACAATTGGTTTCTAACAAACTCCCTGATTTATTATATATATGCGTCTACAGTATATCTAACGCACCGATTTCCTAAAAATTAGAAGTGATTCGGGTGCTTTAGAATTCGTCATATATATATATATATATATATATATATATATATATGTGTGAATCGATCATAATCTGATTGGTTTGTTTATGTGCATGAGTCGATCGAGCAGTCATTGCTATTGAAATACATACATTGTTTTTCAAATAATGTATTACATTTTTTTTTGTTGTTTTTTCATTGCAAAGTGATAATACGCGCGAAAATTGTTTCCAAATCTGTCTCATGTGTTTCTACTTTGTCGTCAGAACTGATTAGGGTGCTTTGAAATCGATCATGCACGAATAGGTCATGATCCGACTCGTTTGATGAGCATGCGTCAAAGAAACATTATTTCATAAAATTGACTAATGATGTTACTGACGAAAACTTTGATAGATGTCATATTTAGGAGCATGATTTAAAATATCCTAGTATAAATATAAATAGGTTCAATTTTCGGTACTATTTTGGTCACTTTAACGTACACCATTGGATAGGGCCAGAAAATCGTACTCTAGTATTTATAATTTTTTTACGATATTTTGATTTTGAATGTCTAAATATACTGCCTTAGGCCGAGTTTTCCGTTAGATTTTATGAGATTTCCCATAAAATCAAGCACCTGATAAAATTACTCTCTTTCCCATTAGATAAAATTCAAGTGTGATTAAATCACCACCCAATTGCATCATTTACCATTTTGCCCTTTCTTTTCTTTAAGGGCCCCACCATATATGAGTAATGATTGTACTTTCTTTTTGGGGCCATGGGCAAATTCGTAAATTCATATTATGTCATTCCCCAATCTACAGTGAATTCATTTTATCAAATGAGTTGAATGGATGATAAAATCAGGTGATTTTATCTTTTGGAAAACCCAGCCTAAAAAATCTGTAGCTAATTCCTGTTTTCTGTACGTGGCCTTTTTACAATCTTAATTTACTCTCTAGTCAAAGAAGGGGGATGGTGCTTGCTCAACGTATTAACGGGGAATATATGATACAGAGAGTTTTCGCCAAGTTGATTACGTCTACGCAAAAAAAAAAGAAAAAAGAAATGAAGGAATTTATGTGACTTCATCTATCAATTCAATGTCAGATAATGATCATCAAGGAAGAAATCAAACCCATTGACTTTTTCATGGGCCCTATGTCTTTCGCTTGTCTCACTGCATGTATTTATTACGTAACTTAAGTTCGGTTGGAAGTGATCAAGGTCTAAATCTTTTAGGGTGCTATTAATTTTTATGGATTCCATACTTATGAGATTTTGTCCCGACTATAAATAAGTTCCCAGTTAACGGCGATGAGATTAGTCCTTGTAGTGAACCGAACCATCAGCCTGAAAGGATGAGCATTTGGGCTGAACCGTACCCGTTATCTGGATCCGAACAACTAGGTTGGGTTTGAATTGGGTCGGAGAAGATCTAGCCTGAGTCAATAGAATCTGCGTGCGAGGCGGAGGTTCAGATCGGTCATATATGTGACCATCACAAGGCACTCACAATATCATGCATGATGTTACTCTTTAAGAAGCGGTTACGGCATGTGCCTAGCACATATGTTAAGTACAATTCCATACCTTAAAGAGGCATGCTGTTACTGTTTATCCTAAAATTTTAGTGTTATCTTTCCTTAGATCAATCAAGGACATATTATACCATCATAGTGCCTCCCGGTCGTAATTGGCTAGCCAGGCACTAACAATTGGTTCTTCCCTTGCAGATCTAGGTCAAGAAGATGGGCTCCATTCCAAATTTGAACCCGAGATCTATTTGAGAGAACCTGATCAAACACCACCTCATGTATAGTCCCCATAATTTAGTTCATGAGGTATGCATAAACTGGCCCAGATATCCGATAAAAACAAAAAAGAGAAGAAAGTTGTTGGTTTGTTTCAATAAAGAATTCCATATATACCACATTGTGTGGATCGTAATAGGATGATGCTTATTAAAAGGAGTTGAATAAAGATACTTAAACAAATGTTATGAGTGCAGTTCAAAAAAAAAAAAAAAATCTTAATTAGGAGGAGTTGAATTCTTGAATGAAAGATACTCAGTAAATCTTAATTAATTCATGAATGCATGAATTTGGGTGCTATAAAAAAATATTCAACTACCAATAAATTTACTCGTGTGATCCATGGTATGTGGAAGTAACACCTTTACAAATTACTAATAAATATCATAAAGCCAGCCCCAAATGGTTGATCGAGTGAGTGACAAGGGACTCATACTCTTGAATTCACCGGTTCGACTTTCATCGATACTTAAAAGAATTCATAGGAACCATAATTAATCGTGACATACGTAAATTAGTTCAGACACCCTATTATTATAAGAATACATATCCGAAAGTAAACAAATAAATTCGAAATATAAGTATTTCTCCCTCTCTCTCTCTCCTAATTGGTAGACAAAGAAGCAAAAGAAGATATATAGATATATAAACCAATCATATGTGTAAAGGTTTACATAAACAATAATTTCTTTCTTTTCGGCTTCTGAATCCGATATTCTATGTTTCTTTACATCAATGCATCTCGAATACCCTCCGCATTGACTAAGGTCTGATACCCATTATTAATTTTATGGATTCTTGCTCCAAAAAAATAAGAAATCAACTCCTATGTGCTTAATTACTGTCAAATTATATTAAATGCCAAATCATTTAAGATAGAGAGAAAATACTCAAATAATACTGAATCTAGGTTTACTTTACCAGATCCACTATGGGTAAAGATGCCATGTGCATAAGTTGTGCACAGGATGCTAGAACTATTCTCAATGGTACCAACTCATCGCTTATCCACATATACAGGAATGCTAATGAATGTGCTGATCACCTCGCTCGCATTGGAGCCGAACAGGAAGAAGACTTCAAATTCCTCCACACAAGCCCTCTCTCCATGGGGGAATTCCTCAATAGGGATAGCCTAAACCTTAGGCAATTTCTTGATTAAGTGTAATATTGAGCTTTATGCTCCTAGGCCAAACTCTATGGCATGACTTTGTTATGTTGCTGACTTAGTATCTATATATTTCCAAAGTACCCAAAAAAAAAAAAAAAAAGTTGTGCACAGATGAGTGCGTGAAGCCCACTTCGGAATCCCACACAAAAGATCTGAATAGTTCATTAATATTAAAATAATTTTTTGATTTAGTTTAAAAGAAACCAGATTCGTCGAATAACTGCTTAGTTCTTAATCCAATTGTCAAACTTTTCATCGAAATTCAAGAGCCTAAATTCTGAATAAAAAATTAAAAGATTGTATTAAGTACTTATAATTATCGAATTGGGTTTTGATTTTTTTTCAAAACCATGCTAAAAATTATTGTAAAATTAATGAACGATTCAAATTATTTGTGTGTGGCCTCAACGTGGGCCCCACATGCCCATCTGTGTGCACACAAGGTTTGTGCCCATAGTTTTGACTTGTAATATTACTACCCACATTGGATTTGGACATATTAACTTCCTTAATTTTTTTTTTCTTGTATTGACTTTTTTTTTTTGGTTTCGTCATGTACAAATTTCATTCTTCATTTCATTTGAGCATCGAGGGTTGAATTCTCGATAGCGAGCTTCGACCACTATGCGTACACCGGAAATTTTTTGAAAAGAATTGATGTTTATTAACTAGCTCCTAATGTGTTAAAAAAAAAAAAGCTTGTAGTGATCAGTAGTTATTAGTGTTTGGCACAAAAATTTATAAGATTTTAGGAATTTCTAAAAGCTAAAAAATAACTTGAATAGTGATATTAAAGAAATTTGGATTTCGGGTGGTTTTTAGGGCTTCATTTTGGATTCTACATAGATGTTGGTGATCCTGATTTTTGAATTCTAATTAATTCTGTATTTTAAAACTATTTTGTTGCCGATTCTCAGCTTTTAACAAATTATATATAGAAACCAGAGCATTAATACATAGTACATATTCTCATAAATATTTTTTTTTCTATGTGGATCTATGTGAATGCACAAACCTAAGTATGTGTATGCAAGTATGCAAATGTAATATATGAATATTACATATTATTTAGATATATATTTATTTATTCATACATATATTTACGATAATCATGGATAATGTAAAATGCAGGACCATCTTACATGACATTATTTGGCTATTGCTGGAGCATTAAATATTTATTTAGAATAGATTAGGACAATTTCAATATAAACATAGTTTTTGAATATATTTAAGTATGCATAGTATGTACATTTCTATAGTGTATTATATTTGAACAATTTCGCTTAAATATCTGCAAAGTTATGTTCATAACTTAACAAACAATAATAAAGATATAATGGTCAAATGTCCAACCATAATCTAATAATATAATTATATAATCCAACACTTGCAAGATTCATAATCAATTTCTAATGCCAACACTTTAACAGATTCTGATTATGAATTTTTTTAAATTTACAATCTAGAATCTACAAATCCATAAACCATCATCCAGAAAAATAATCAGCGCCAAACACCCCTTAAGTAATTTGAAAGCGGTTTTTTAGCTTTTTAAGCAAACACTATCAATTTTTGGTACAACTTAATCATGGTTTCACAGGTATAATAATTAAGTACATCATCTTTTAATAGAATTTATAATCTATAATCTAAATATGAATCGAAAACTATAATTTAAAAACTATTTCTACAGCTATTGCAAACACCCCATAATCCGCTCTCTCTTTTTTGTGGACTTAAGTTGGCATGTTTATTGTCAAGTATTTGTTGCTAAAAATTATACAACCACACACATTTAGCATGGGTGTGTAAACGGGTATGGTTGTAGCATTGTTGATTCGTTGCAGCTTAGATTATGTTAATAACTTATATAGTATGGTAAATATATGATTTGTTGATCAAAAAAATATATATATGATTTTGATTGAAGTAGAATTTATTTGTTTTGGTCATTCGTCATTTTTAATCTATTACATGGGGGATGCGGGAATGAGACTCGATCCGGGGCTGCAGTGTGGAGCATCCAAGAGCTCTACCGTATGAGCTAGCCACCACTTGCAAGTAGAATTCAAAAGCATCAAAACAAAGTGTTCATATTATCTTATTTAAGTTATTTTGAGCCATAAATGAGAGTAGGAAATGCACTATTTTATTGGGCACAAATTCTAAAATATAATTGAAAAGGTGACCTGATTTTCTCCGAGAAGCCATGTTCTCTTTCACCTTAAATAGTCTTTTGTTAATTAAAAAAAACATTTCATATCCAAATAGTCTTCTAGCAAATACATTTACTTGATGAAAACATCAGAGATGGTCATAAAAAAAATTTAAAGGTGAGAAAAAAATCTCCAAAATCTTGAATGCAGTCCGGAAGCCAAATCAAATAGCTTGGTTCAATTTTTTTGGGAAAAAAAATACTCAGATTTGGTCTCGATTTAGAAAATCAAATTTTGAATAAAACGGCGTGGTCTTTTAAATTTATGCTAGTGGTTCTGATTGGTAAAGGTATATTTGTCTACTGCCTTGTAAAGATTGACTGAGCTGTAGATGACTTCTAATAGATTCTAATGACTTTTGATGATTTTAATGGAATTGGTTAAAAATAAGTTTTAATTTGTTTTGTGCAATTTCAAATGCTTTAAATAGTTTGTAAACAATTATTTTTAACTTAAATTCAAACGCATAGTTTGAACCCGAAACCAAACCATAGTCCAATAGTTTGACTGGTCTCGCTCCACGAGTTTTACGGATCAATTTGCTACTTAAAATCTGTAAAAATCCATAAAATTGAATTTGTTCCTGGCTAATAACAGAACCGAATCAATCTGGTCCACGGTCAGCCCTAAAAACTTTAGAAAATGACTCTTGAGCATATACCAAGTCCTAAACCAATTGCGTGCTTTTTTTGTTTTTTCTCACCATTACAAAAATAAAATAAAATCAATATGGTGATGTGTTTATATACCCTATTTGTGTTTGTTTTTTGTTTTCCCACCAATAATCTTGTATTTTTCTAGGTATTATACAATTCTAGTCAACTTGAATTGCACGCCCTCAACATGGTCACATGACTTAATCTTCCTAGTCTTTCGGCAGACTTTTTGTCACAGTGACGACAATAAGAATTAACTTATCTAAATAAATAATATTAGGATGTATAAATAAGGTATTCCATTATGAATCTCCTGTCACTCGAAAATGCATCAAAGAAAATGGCTCCATTCGGTTCATCTCCTGAAATCATTTTTATTTTTCAAAATCAAAATTAATATCGGTTTCGGTGGATTAAAGGTATACACAAAATAATTTTTGTAAGGATAATTTTTTCCTTAAAAATGAGCAAATTTTGGAAAAAATTATGTATATTACTTATATTAACCAAACGAGCAAACCAAATATAATTCACACGTCATGTTGTTTCCGAGTTCATTTTTAGAATGCGTGAATTAGTTTCAATAAAAATTGCGACTTTGTCGACTCCATTGACATCTAAGCCCGTTATTAGGTCACGCTCACAGCGTGTCTAGACAACAGGAGATTATTACAATCCGATATATAAGAATTTAAATTATTTTTAACAAATGGTAACAACAACAGGCATATATAATAGTGTAATCAATTTGAGCTAAAAGTTTAATTGACTACTACTTCATTGTATTTTCTAATGTGTTAAGTATAATTTGGGGCAACCGAGGGCCAATCTCCTCTTGGGGATGGCGCCAAATAACAACTGAGTTCTTAGAGTTGACCTCTGACATTGGTTTCTCTAATTTCATATAACTTGACCTCCTCCACTCCACCTCCCAAATACAGATCCACAAAATATTACTAATATATTTTTCTTTTTTTCTGAAAATTAGTAGTGTCTGGGTCAACTTACGCACACGTCTACTAATCCTCTATATCCGATCAGGTTAAAGGCAGGTCATCAATGTTAGGACTAAAGCGCACTTACAAGAAATTACTTTCTTGCAGCCTGATCCGAAGAATCGAACTTTGATAAATTATCCGGAGAGCAAACCCACCAACGTACGTAATTAACCAACTTACCCTCGAGGCTAATATAGTAATATATTTTGTTTAACCATATGTAGACTCTACAATGACACATTGGGTTTTTATTTTGGGTGGCCCTATGACTTTGAGACTAGTAGATGCAATATTGAAGACGATTACCTTCATCCCCACATTAGCCTAATGCCTACATTGACAAAAACCATGGTCTTTATTATCGGCTTTTGCTCACAGTATTTTTCTTGTGCTGGCACATTGGGTTTTTATTTTGGGTAATATATTTTTTGTTGGTCCAACACATTGGGTTTTTATTTTGGGTAATATATATATATATATATATTTTAAATTTTCGCTTCGATTAACTTGTCAAGTATATATATGCTCTCCGTCCCGAACTCCCGTGTCGCAGTTAATTATTAGACATAAACTCTGGACTATCAATCTCGAGGGAAAATAAAAAATGAAAAGTTAATCATTGATCCACTCTTTAAGATATGAACTTTAAACCTCTCAAAAGGGAATTCTCACATGCTTATCACTTGAATAGTATTTTCTAGCTTAGAGAAAATTAACAACCAGGAATTGAACCTAAAGGGTGGTACTAGGGGCTAACACTGCCCATAAGCCAAAGCCTACATTGACAAAAAAAATTCATAGCTAACATTGTCAATTCTTGTCACACCTCGGGGTTCAACCGAACCCTCTCAAGACGTAGAAAGTAGTGCCGCCTTTGAGAATGGACCTAAGGGTGGTAAGAGGGGCTAACACTACCCCTAAAAGAAGAGTCTACTTACTATGCAAATATGGTTATTATGTTCTATTATATAGAGGTTTCCCTTCCATTTTTCTTATCAAGATTAATTTTTCATTGCCTCCAATTACGTTTGATGTCGGAATTCATATCTTATATACTCATTCTTGTTAAAAAATCACAGGTTAAATATTTTACCCCCAAAAAATATCAAAGTTAAAATATTCGGACCGCGTCCGTCCTCACAAGCAATATCACGCAAAAAAATATAAAAAATTTGTGTCTACTAATTTTTGAGTGCAACCAATTGGAGCTAAAAAAAATGAGTGAAAAACAGCAACTCACAATGGGTTGGACCAACAAAATGTTAAAGGGAGTTTATGAGTAAGATAGGGGTAAGAAAAGGGCCCACCCAGAATGGTCAAAAGCCCAACTACGAGTAGTACTGGGCCCATTGGGCTTTGACATCCTACTCATTATAACTAATTTATATATCCACTGGGCCCATTGGGCTTTATCTAAACCTATCCAACAAAAAAATAAGAGAAAAATTTTAATTTTGCCGCCATGGACTTGAGCCAGGGACAAATGGGTGTATTAAGATGGCATGAACCACTAAGACAAATGCTTTACGTACTCAAAATCAAAGAATAATTAATACTTTTGATCAAAAAAAGAATAATTAATACTGTATATAATATTGTACATGCTAAAAGAATTTTTTTTGATTACTCCAGCCAGAGATTGTCCAAACTCGAAAGCTTGCTGGACTTACACCCGGCCCTGCTTGCGAGGTGAGCAGATAGGTTTTCTCCTGAACAAATCAGATCATCAATTGTCCCAAACAAACAAGCCTACCTTTGGATCGAAAATGCTAAGGGTACCCAAGGAAAGAGTACCGAAAATGTACTAACGTCTTGTGGGGCTTATTTTTGGGTCTCACACAAATAATTTGAACTTTTCATTAGTTTTAAAATATTTTTTAAAACTAATGAATAAGTTATTTTTTATTCAATAAATTCTAAGGTTAAATTGTAGAAGAATATATTTACTAATCATTCTGAATATTAAAATTTGCAACTTTTTCATGCTTCTATCAATCTTGAAGCATCTTATATTTTGTAAACTCATTTGTGTTTCCACAAAGCAAACGGTTTGGATTGTAATTTTTTTTCTTTCTAAAATGTGGACAAAAATTAAGAACCGTCTGATTCTCATTGTGTTTCCACTTTCCACAAAGCAAAGGACATGATCCGGAGTTGGTTTGGCCCTTGCCATTTTGGCGCGACTAATCATCAGTCCGTTATATCTCGCCCCGTGGCACCGCGTTGCTTTTTTTCCGTTTACCCATTTCTCTCTCCCTCCTGACTTTCAACTCAAGACTCCAAAACGACGGCAGAGCTTCAAAGCAGTGATTTTCAGACAGACAGAGAGAGAGAGAGAGAGAGAGAGAGGAATTCATTCAATTTATTCTCTCTCTACAATCCTTAAACCTCGAAACACATGTAAATGGTGACAGTTGAAGAGAGAGAGAGAGAGAGAGAAATGAACTCTGACCATAAACAGCAGCAGCAGCAGCAACAGCAGCGAAGGCTCGATCGACGAAACGCGATCAGGTACATAGATTACGAACCGTCTGATTCTTCGTGCGAATCGTCAGCAGTTTTACGGACTCAATCGTTCGACGACGACAGGAGTAGTTTCCGTATCCAAGGTACGGAAGGGGAATTCGATCGAATTTGCAACTTTTTAGGGGTTTCTGGTCCCGACGCTTTTGCTATCCCGGCCGCAGCTTGGGAGGCTCGTAAGTCTCGCTCTTATCATTTTCCACGCTCTAGGTTTGATACTAGTGGTCATAATTTGGAGAATATTGGGGTTAGTGGATCCATTGAAGATGGTTTATCGGATGCTTTTGAAGCTCAGATTCGAGTTAAAGGTAAGCACAAGTGTGCAAACGAGAGTTCTAGGTTAAACAAGGTGTTAATAAATCCAGCTGAGGTTAGAAAAATTGATGAAGTTAGACATGATTGTAATGAGTCTAGGGTTAGTGTGGGATGTAGTAGGGTTGGTGGCTATGGAATCAAGGGTTTAAATTCAGCTGAGATTCAAGCGAGGGTCAGAAACATTGATGAATTTGTGCATGATTACAACAAGTCGGGCGTTGGTGGCAGATGTAATAATAGGGTTGGTGGATGTGGAATCAAGGGTGATCGGGCGGCATTACTTGCTCCTCCGCCGGCGATTTCACTACCTGTTATGGACAATGTTAGCTCAACTTGGGATATACGTAGGTCTTTTGGGCCTCAAGATGAAGAGGAGTTGTGTTCAAGAGACGGGTTAAGGGGTACGACCAGCTTAATGACTAAAGAAGAGGATGGGGAAAGCGAAGAAGAAGATGAGGGAGTGGATGGAAAAATTGAGGGCAAATTAGATACTATTTTTTGGTCTTTTGCACCTCAACATGATGAGGAGTTGTGTTCAGCTGATGGGTTCGGGGTTACGACTAGCGTAATGTCTAGAGAAGAGGGCAGGGATTTGAGAGAAGAGGGTAGGAAAATCAAACAAGGCGAGGGAGTTGATACCAAAATTGTGCGCAAAGTTTATATGGATAGGGCGTTGTTAAGAGATAATCCTGTTTTTGCTGAAGCTTGGTCATATACATCAACCGATGATAAGGATGAGGAATCCATTAACTCGAAGACTGTGGAGCCTCTGAATCGTATTTCGCCTAGGGGGGAATTTAAGCGCAGAATCAAGTGTTGGCAGAAGGGTGACTTTCTTGGACGTGGTTCTTTTGGAACAGTTTATGAAGGCTTCACCGAGTAAGTATTGCCCTCTAGACATGCTTATAAGGTATAACAGTTTGTGTAAAAACATTCTCTATTATTGTTCTTTGAATTAGATGCTTTCATATCCATTCTGTCACAACATATTGTGTTAACTTCCTGCAATGTATATCACGGTAACACCCCTGATTTGTGACCTGCCTCGCACATAGGCTAACAATTTGAACAAGGTGCTAGAATACATGGATAAGAAAATACACAATGACCGTAGAAATTGGTCTAAAATACTTAAATCCAGCTTAAACACAATGCTAGACGACCAATTATCCTACAAACTTTTTTGTTTCCTATTAGGATTGGTACAAGCTTATCTGAAGCTAACTGGTGCAGTCCTTTAAGGGAGCAAGAAAGAACAAAGATTAAGGCGGCAATCACATATGGAAGTTGTTTAGTAACAAGCTGAACTTACATGAGGTGATTGGATTAATCTATATGATTGTCTCTAGTTCTAATAGCCTCTCCTCTATGCTTATTTGGCTTAAGTATGCTGCTGTTCATGTTTGTAGGTCAGGGTATTTTGGTAATTTAATAAGTGATGGATTTTATTAATAATTTACTAATTAAAATAGTTAGTTTCCTATTCCGAATAAGGCAAGAATAAGAATTCATATTCGTAGTTGGCTTAGTCTATTAGTAGTAGTTGCTAACTATGATTAGTTTCTAATTTTGTCCTAGTCAGTATGGAAAGTAGGAGAGTTTTGACTATAAATATGTTTGTAATCTCATGGATTCATTAGAGTTGATCAATATGAGAATTTGAGATTCTATGTGTGTGAAATTGCCCAACTCTTGTGAGGGTGAAGCGTCTCTCTCTCTCTCTCTCTCTCTCTCTCTCTCTCTCTCTCTCTCTCTCTCTCTCTTCTTTGCATACAAGTTACTATCCTCGGGTACTATTCACAGTGCCCAAAACCGACATCAAAACAGCCTCGAATCCAAGGCTTTTCTTCTTAAAACCTTACACATTTACTACCCTGACATAAACCCTTAAAGCCCCACATTCTTAACCCTCTTTTTCACCACAAAAAGCCCGCAATAACTAACATGAACAGCCAGCTTCTGCTGCTATCATAGTTCTGATATTGGATAAGCTATGTGTAGGAAAGTACCCTCTACTTGTCCTACATCACTAACACCCTGAGTTGAATACTGATGCATTCTATATCGAGAACCTAAGGCAACATGCATGTTAATTGTATTCGGTTTTTTTCTAAATGTTGATTTGGTGAATCAAAGTGCAAATGTTAGTGAGCTAGCGCTTTTACCAAGGACTCGGTGAATGCACATTTGGCACCTTGAAGCTTTCGTTGTTAACTGCTCTATGCCAATGTGATTGGTGACGTTGTCAAAATGCCTGTAACTTTTGGCGTTTCTGGTGTCTACGAGCATAATTAGTGATTTTTTCATATTCTATGTGAAGTTCTCTATATCTATTCTTCTAATGGATCTCTTCTTACTCATCTTCTGTTTTTCTGTTGCTTATGTGGATTCACTATTTCTCCATGCATGCCCCACCTCGCTAAATTTCCGTCCTTCTAATCATACAATTAATGTTTTCTGCAGTGGCGGGTTTTTCTTTGCTGTGAAGGAGGTGTCTTTGCTTGATCAAGGAAGTCAGGGAAAGCAAAGCATTTTTCAACTTGAACAGGTAAAGGCAATTTGTCATGGTCTAGTAATAATTGTACATGGTGTTATACATGTCGTCGGTTCATTGCTAAAAATGGTTGCATGGGCATCATTTTTCCAATCTGCTGTTAATTGGTTCAGGAGATTTCCCTCTTAAGCCAGTTCGAGCATGATAACATAGTTCAATATTTTGGTACAGACAAGGTATGCTTTCTATCTTTTGAGTGGGTTCTAATTCCTACTAGTCTTCTTTGCTTTCTATTGTTTTGGAATGTGAACATCAGATTACCATGTTTTGGGAATTTAGGCGGGTGTATAGGTCTTTTATTGTTTGGCCTTTTCTTTTTTCCTTTTTCCTGCTCTCTTTTGTAAATGGGTGGCATCCCCTTGATGTCTTTTCAAAAATATTTACTTTAACCGTCTTTTTAGTTGATTCCACTCTTAAAAAGAGCTTTTGGTGTGAACTTCGTTGCCAATGGTCTTGTATTGAAACAGGATGATAGCAAGCTATACATCTTTCTAGAGCTGGTCACCAAAGGTTCGCTTGCAAATCTCTACCGAAAGTATAATTTGCGGGATTCGCAAGTCTCCGTGTACACAAGGCAGATTTTGAATGGATTGAATTATCTTCATTGCCGAAATGTTGTTCACAGGTGATAGAAATGATCTTTTTAGTAGTTCTTTTTGTTTTTGTTTTTCTGTTGGAGTTGATGTTTCTCTTTGTTATTTCTTCTTCTTCTACGTATATCCTCTTTCCTATTCGGGATGTATAGCAGGAATTAATTCTTTTAAAGGTGATTGACTGCCAGAAAGATGCAATAGTCTTTGGAACTCAGGGACCCTGCTGAGCGCTCCGTTTGGCAGGCCCTGCCGAGCACATCTCACCGTTGAAGTATCTATGCATAATGCGAAGGAGTAGGAGATTCTGTTGGATCAATATTTTTCTTTTTCTTCGTCATGTGTCAACGTGTGTGATTGTGGATTCGCTTTGTTCTAAGACATGTCTTTCTTTTTTATCTATAAGGGATATCAAGTGTGCTAATATACTGGTGGATGCAAGCGGATCTGTAAAACTTGCAGATTTTGGATTGGCAAAGGTTACTTCCATCAGCAGAACATGGTCTTTTTTCCCTTGTATGGCTTTTAGATTTTGAGGTACATAATTATTGTCTTGTGTATTCGCCAGGCTACCAAACTAAATGACATAAAATCTTCCAAAGGGACTGCATTCTGGATGGCTCCAGAGGTTTGCCTCTAATCTTATGAGGTCTACAGCTTATTTGTGGGGTTTAACTATTCTAGCTCTGTCAGTGCTTAACTTGACATAATAGTTGGAGAATGTTGATATTAGTTGCCAACAAAATATTGTTGACATTAGAATATTAATTCTTCAAGTTTATATGGGTAGCATGGTTATTGATGATTTTAATGTGTCACTTGTTATTGGATTTTCTCAAATTCGTATCCTTTTATGGTTGCAAATAGCATCTAAAACCCTCCTTTTGCATGAAGGAATTTCAGCCTCAGAAGTAAAGATAAAGTTGATTTCATATAGTGTTCTGAAGTATGACATCTGGGGTAGAAAAACCTTATCTGGTAGCTCCGAGTTGCACAAACCTGCCCACAGCTGGGGGCTCGGTGAAATACTCGGGCTGCAGCGTGAGAGCTCGGATTTAAGTCAGACAGAAGCTACTTTGCGCATATTAGGGGTCAGGTTTGTGTCCAGTTCACCCCTTGCAGTAAACCTTAACTATAGGAGACCAACGTTTGGAAATGGCCTTTACTTAAATGGGTTAGGGTTTCCATGGTTAACAGAATTGAGCATGGGAGAGAGGAGTACTGGTACAAATATCATCAGAAAGTTTGCTCTAGCAACTAGCCAGAGATGTTGTGGTTTTACATGACTACATGTGTTGTGACACGCATTATACACTTATTGTAGAACGATATTTATAGACCCCAGGCAAATAAAACATGTTGAACCATTCTTTTCTCAGAAGGATGAATGGGATTGAAGGAAAAAAAATAGTAATGCCGTAGAAAATACAGGCTGAAAACAAGGATATTTATGACGATAACAGAGAAGGGTAAGAAATGAGACAGTGGAAAGAAGCAAAATTGTACACAATCTCCATTCTTTCCATATTTGATGATCCGAGCAGTTTTTCATAAATGTGTATACGTACAGTTTTATGAAAAATTACTCGGATCAAGCCCTTCCGGTCATTTTTTTTGTCAATTCCTCGTGGGTACCCTTAAAAATATGTTTTAAACACATTGAGCGGTCAAAATATGGCCGGGAACTATGAGGTCCATATTTTAACAAAGTCAGGGTATCCCTGACACACACACTCACACACACACACACACACACACACACATATATATA